>JAPFBL010000150.1:1565000-1740000 GCA_026182355.1 Hermatobates lingyangjiaoensis
ATTTCTAGTTACCAGTTTTAACTATCTGTCTTGTGCAATCTATTAAAAATTAGAAATCATTCGAAACAATCTTATTAAGTATTTCGTTCATTAAAATTCGTTTTCTTTTATTATATTTTATGATGAATTTGACTCTATGGTTGTCAATGCGTGAACATTCTTTGGTATGGTCTATTGATGGAGTTGTTACTGTTAATACTGAATATTAGAGTATCAAATTTTGGTGATGGCCGTAAAATTTTTAAGTAGATAGCTATTTTGCACTTCTTTTCTTCAGAGGGAACGTAAAACTGCCTTTCTTGAGCTTCAACCTTGGCACGTAGTCCTCACCGATAGCTGCCCTAATAAACTTCCATTTAGGAGTTTTCTGAATAATCAACCAAATAATATGGCTTTTCATTAGCGACACTGTCAGTTCATGGATTTGCAATGACACCGGAAGCATATGAGAAGGAATATTGTAAACAACATGATCAGCATTGCTTATTTGCTTTAATAAATATTCTACAGAATAATACCAAAATAAAGTATGCACCTTATTTGTTTCTACATTGATCATAATATATTTTTGGATATTAAGTAATTTTGACATTCAGGATGAACAAAAGTAAATTAATAAGCCCTCTTGTAATAAGTCAACTAAAATTTCAGCCTTCTTACATTCAGGATGGAACGATTAAAAAAAATTATAAACAAGGAAAATTTGGTCAATGCATTCACAAGAAGCTTAAGGAAGCATACTGGAGGAATATTGGGAAGGGTTTCCACAGTGTGGACAATTACAAGGTATTTTGGAGATGAAGTGGTTGGGAAGATACTGACACACATGTTCAGAGTTTGGAAGTCCAAAAGTAGACACATTTTATCTGGACCTGTATGTATCAAGTTTTTTCGTGAGGTGTTTGACAATGAAGTTGGCCTGTCGGGGTGCATGCTGGGGCAGTCAGCTTCCTCCAAGGGATTGCATGCACAAGACTCTCCATGTGCTTTTGATTGTGGCGACGATTTCAACCTTCCACCTTCACTGCTGAAGGTTATAATGATATCGATTTGATCGCACTGGAGTCCCCAACTTTTCAATCGATGCAATGTCTTAAATAAAAGACTTACAAACAAAATAAGAAGAAAACGATGAAAATAAACAGCATGCGATTTATTGAGAGTGGTTTGAAATGAAAATGCCACTATTGAAGGAAAAATGCTCAGACATTTATAGAACGAAATGTTAGTAGTTTTTCCAATATGTTAAAAATGATAATGCTCCACAGTGAACATTTGACAGTGTGTGCCGAAGTAATCACTCGTCATCACCTCGAAGATTCCTTATTTCAAGAAATCATTATAAGTCAATGATGAGTCAGAAATTAATAATAAAACCAGTAAAACAAACTTAACAAAGCTGTGGGTGATTTACCCAAAGTAATGCTGCAAAATGAGGAACAATATAGTCACAATAAGACAGATGAACATTTTGTTATAAGATGAAGTACGGTAATCCCTTGCTAGTTCCCGGTTCAGTTTTCGCAGGTTCAGTGTTTCGTGGGGTCCTAAAATGTTCAATTAAAAATTAAAAAATATAAAAAAATATTCAACTGTAATTGCAGTAAAAAATAAAAATATACAATTTGCAATGAAAAAGTACAGTAGCTGGTATTAGAGAAGAAAATATACAGGATTTTTCTTGTACGATCAAGAAAGATATCAAACAACCAGTTACTTGCTGGGTCAAAATATTTTCTACAGTATCGAATTAAAGGCTAATAAAAGCTATTAAAAAATATTCAATAAAGGTTAAAATTAATGAAAAATATTAAAACGTATGTGTTTAATTGCTTGTTACCACGCTACGGTCCAGAATCTTTGATAGTTCAAGTTGATATTTTACGCATAAATAGGCCTCATAGGGTAGAGGATCCCTATTGTTTAGGAAGAATTATGCATGACGGGAAAGTCACTTTTTTTGCCAAAAACTGTTTTTTAAAAAACATTCTTTTCTCCTAAACTGATAACCATTTGGTTTTGAAATTTTGGCATTATCTTTGAGGTTACAAATGGAACAAACGAAAAATATATTCAAAATTTTAAAACAACGGGAAATTTTTTTTTTTCAATAAAATGTAAAAATTTTTACTTATAATTCAATCTCAAAGCTTGTGAGAGCGATACAAGCCACACCGTTTGACTGATCAAAATGAAACTATGCTTAAAAATAGAACATTATACGGAAAATGATTTGAGATATTTTTTTAAAAATTACATTCACCAAAGGGGCGTTAAAGTATGATTTCTGTTTTCAGAAAATGTTTTTTTGACGCTAAACGGCTCATTAATAACATTTCAGATTTAACAATGATTTCAAGTTTCTTTTAATTGATAAATATGTAATAACACAAAATAAACACATAATATAACAATCAATAACCAGACGACAATAGGAAATGGGAAAACAAGACTAAGATCTTTCAATCGTAACAAGCGGTCTTTGTCAGAGTGAAAAACCAAACTCAGTTGTAACGGTTGAAAGATCTCAGTCTTGTTTTTCCATTTGATATTGTGGTTTTATCATTGATGATTTATCATATACATATAAGAGCCTGGTAATACGTCTACACTATAGTCACATGAAATAAAATCAAGACTCCACTGGTTTTCAATGAGTTTGTTATTATATTTCGTTGTGATAATGGTTTAGGTCACTCCAGATATTGATATTGATCAAAGGAGCCAAATTTCTTAACATAAAAGTAATATTTAAATTTTGAAATAATTTGCATTTTTTAAAAGAATTATAAAAGTGTAATGTATGAATACATATTTTGTTAATTGTACAAAATGTCTTTCTCAGTATGGATGTTAATAATTAAATATTTTATCTATTGAGTGCACATAATATTTATTATAATTTATATGCATTCATAAATTGTTTAGTTATTGACTGGAATGTGACGTCATGAATGATGGAAAGAGTCTAATGGAATTGGTCTGTAGGTGTCAGATAGTTATCGCCTGCTTTGAGAGGTAAGCGATAGTTTGAAGTCGTGCTTTCAGCAGAGAAAAGGGTCCGAATCGCATGGTAGAGATCAACTCGACAAGTCAAAACCCCTTCCCGCCCTACATTTGATTTCTTCTCTAAACACAAGTTTTATTCAAGTAGACTTTTACTTATCACATCACCTACAATCTTGCATCTATTTTTTTTTGCCAATCCAATTTATATGTCACTAACCATTTAGTCAATAAAAATATTTTGTTTATATTTGAGGAATGATTGTTAAATATACAGGGTGTCCATGAAGTCCGTGTGCACTTTAAAAAATTTATAATCTTATTTATATTTGTGATAGAAATAATCTGTAAAATGGATTTGAAAGAAGTAAATCTATATTTTTTAAGCTTTTATTGAAATTTTATTTAAGTTTCCACATGCCCTCCATCATTAGCAATACAAAGGGTAATACGATTTTGCAGTTCACGAAAAACATTTGCCAATTGATTTATAGTAATGCCTGAAATCACATTAGTTATTCTAGCTTTCAAATCTTCTAATGAACTAGGTTTGGTTGCATTAGGTTAGGTTGCATTTGGTTGCACACAATTGTTTTCACATGTCCCCATAAAAAAAAAATCTAATGGAGTCAAATCTGGCGAACGTGGAGGCCAATGAAATGGTCCACCCCTTCTGACAAAAAAAAGAAAATATTTTTTACTTATCTAAAAATTGTTACAAATTTTGTGGTGAAAAATTATTCAATAACTATACTTAAAACTAGATACATGAAACTTTATAACATTTTTTACAGATTATTTCTATCGCAAATATAAATAAAGTTATAAATTTTTTAAAGTGCACACGGACTTTATGGACACCCTGTATATAATTATTCATGCTGTTAAGGAAGCATGATTAATCTTTGAACGAATAAAACCTATACCTCATAATTGAATTAAATTGCAAACATTTAATATTATTTTATAAATTAGTAATTATTTATAGAACTATATTAACACATAAGAATGCAAATTTTCCTTTGTTCTTCATTACGTATTTACATTTCAGTTATACGTTAATTGAATTGTCAACGTCAAAAGTTCAAACCCGTTTAGAAGCAACTCAATAATGAATGTAAATTTAAGTAATAATAATACTGGTGAACTAGTTCAGAGTCACGTTAGCACACCAAATTACGGCTCTTTAGCAAAGGGCCCTTGACTGGCTGGAAAAGGGAAATTTACATTCTGCCTTAAAATGTGGGTTATCCTCTGACATTAGTTGAAAACCCTGCCAAACTTTATTGTGAATGAATATTTGAATCCACATATTACAGAATATTCTCTTAACAAGGGTTAATAGATAAATCACTATTTTACTTGGGATCTCGGATAACTATCAAGTTAGAAAGTTTAGTAATTCAATGAAACATCACAATCACCTCATAATCTTATAGAGAAAAAAAAGTACAGCTGACTGATCAGTTTCAGTGATTCAAATAAAATTTAAATTAATCATTTACATGTTTTATTTATTTTACAATAAATGAGTTTAGAAATTTGATCATAAATTTATGATCTATTTCCATCTTTTCGGGTCTCAAAAGTCCTTTTTGAAGTTCTTACTTCAAAAAATCATCTGATATCTGTGTGTTTGTGTGAGTGTGTGTCTAAAATTTTCTCAGTTCGCTGCAAACCAATGAATTTTGAAGGATTAAATTTATATTTTTCTCAAAAATGGGCATTACGATATAGATTCCCCTATTGCTTTTTGTTAAATATGAAAGGTGTATGATACAACTGATTGTCAGACATAAAGTTGTTATGAACTCATGGTTTTGGGTCAGACCGGAGTGTGAGAAAGAAATTGTTTCTTTCTTTTAATGATAATATGTTTATGTTTATGCCACATTCCTAGTATTTGAACAAACATAAAAAAAAATAGTATTAGGTACTATCCTTCTATAATAATTCTTAAGTTTACAATATCGAATGAGTAATATTACATTAAAAATGACAAATGTTCTTCCAATAATAATAAAGAATTTTAAGTCAAATAGAATCTTCATAAGGGATAACATACTTAAAACAAGATGGCATTGACAGAATGTTCCAAAATTTATGGTCAACAAAATAGAGATATCTTGAAGCCAATCATGAAATCACAGTCGTTTGCTTCTTTGTAATAGGTGTCCATGATAGATGTTTTCGACTTAGTTAATCAGCCTCAGCAAAAGTGCTGAGCTTCTTGGAGGCGTTGAAGCTAACTGGGGTACTATAGTACAGAAGGGGGGAAAGTACAATAGTTCTTCTCAATAGTACAATAGGACGCAGTACTACAATCACCCTCAACAAATAAATAAAAAAATAGTTAATCAGCAGTAAGATGTATATGAATTAATCCATGTACTGTAACAAGTACAATAGTAATTGAATGGAATGCTGTTGCTCCTGTTGTGCTCATGTTTGGGCGTGACCTACTGGATACTCAAAATAATGAACTTGTTATTAGAAGATGGTGGACGCTTGACAGTGTAAACACTTTGAGATTATTGAACATTTTCTTTAAATTATTAATTATTGAAATATGGGTAAGGGAGAAATGTTGGGATATAAATTCACCTAAAACAACCCTTGTAACTTCTTGAGAAAAACTAGTGGAACACAGAAACACTTTTATTAAAAATATGAATAATTAACTGTAAAAGTAGGTGCTTATTCTTGGATTCTTTGTAGATGAAGATTCATCGGAATAGTGATTAACAGATATATTAGCTAATGAAGAAATATTCTGCTGTAAGAGATCCTTTGTTAGGCTGTAGGGTATTAAACCAAATTTTTATTACTCTTGTAGAAAAGCCAGTGGTATCATATACATTCGTTGGGTAGTATACAAAACGGGCATGACTAGATATATCTGGAAGAATGACCAACTGCCATGCTTCCAGGATGAAAAAAATCAATAAACCATCTACAATTAGATATGTTTATTAAATATGATTAATTAGCAGTCTTTTGAGACTGCCATAAAACGAAAATACCTGTGCGGAAATAATATTGTGAACAATTTAACTGAACAAAACGTTAATAATTTGAAATATATGTTAACAGATTCAATGCACCGCATAGAATATTTTTCACGGGCCTTTAAAGCCATCACAAATGATTCGCTAGATTAGAACGTTCCTGATTTCAACAATTGTGCTTCAGTGTCATATACTAAATGGGTCAAAAAAAAAAAGAATAAACCAGTGTAAACAAGTTGATTTATTCACTAGGAAATACTGGGAAATGAAGAAATACACCGTTTGGATAAGGATGGGTACAAAGAAGCCTCGTCTGGTCTGTAAGTTTTTGCAGTACACACACTAGTTTTCATGGTGATTTAATGATAAATGAAAAAAAAAAAAAGAGATAAAGCGTGACTTGAAAAATCGGGTCTAATTTAGTTTAAAAACTTTATTCCTACCAAACTGTCATTTGTAAGAAGAACTATGTCTCCAACAGAATAATTTTAATATGTATGTAGAATATCTATCTGGACTTTTATCTTATTACCGCCAGTCATCATTCAAGCTGTAATTAACATGATGCGAAAATTGCAGACTGAAGAGATGTAAATTGCTTATTACATTCTTTATGACTGTAAGGCAATTGTCTTGAAGTAATACAAATCATATCTAAAATCTGTAGAAGTGAGAGAAACTTCTCTAAAGATAGTTGTAAACTTCATTAAAGAATTTGAAATCTTAAGTTGAATTTAGAAATGATAAGAAGATGAACAGTATGACAGATAAGGCTCTCTCATAACCTGCCCAATGAAATAAGGCCCTCAATATAGTAATAATAATATTATGTCAGACAGATCAATGATTTAGAGTTTTCATGACTGATAAAATCATAATTGTCACTTTTTAACAAATAATGTAATTATTGATTGTAAACTAGTTTAATATTATGATTACTTATAGCAAAGCTGAGTAAGTGTAGGCCACTCCAGTTTCTAAGTTCATGGAGACCGGGTTAGCTCTGTGGTAACGTGCTCGCCTCTAAACCGGTAGGTCCGAGGTTCGATACACACTCTAACCCTCGACTTATTCACATAGAATGTGAATAAATCTCATATTGTCCCTCGGAGAGGATGTCAAACCATTGGTACCGAGCCTGTTCAATGTTAAGTACTCGTTAAAGATCTTAACTGTAAATACATTTGAATTAAGCAAAATTTAGGACACCCATTGTAGAATCAATCTTCTTTAGGTATTATTACAAACAAATATATAATCTTGTGGGACTGCGACTGCAACATAACCTTCAAAGTTTTGTATCAGTTAATTTAAAGTTTTTTAAAAAAGAAGAAAGTATTACTTAAGAGTGTGTTAAATTTTGTTCCTGAAAGATAATAGCTACGCCCATCGCACTCTATACACATTGAAGGTTGAATAGAAAATCAGAACTCTTGTGGTATAAACAAAACTGTTTGAACTAACTACGAAAGTACGATTGCCTTTCTATTAAAGTATAAGCAAATAAGTGCCGTATTCGCAGTGGGCCTGCTGCACCGTCTGAGGGTAGTCATCAACCCTTACCATCACTTTACGTTACTTGCTATCACTTTGACTGTCTCTGGCTTTCGCCAGTTCATGCGCGCCCAACAGCTGCACCTTTCTTTCAAGTAGTACCGGATGACGCTCATTGTGGGCCAGGCTTCCACATTACTTTGACTCCGTACAAATTGTCGGAGATCACCTATTGGTCAACACTGTCAGCTACTTGCGACGCAAATTTAAAGACTATTCCATTTCATAAGAGGTAGTCAGTTATCTTTGGATTAGGGCGACTGGAAGGTAAAAGGGAGGGAGGGTATAGTGGCGGGGGTACAGAGGAGAAGAAACGTTTACTAACTGCAAAACGTACACATACTGTACGAACACATGCGCATAACTTACTTTAAACTTTAATTAAAATTATGAAATGAATAGAAAATTATTTTTTTATTTTTAGAATATTTATTCACAATGTTTTTATATATTCAAAACTTTTCTCACTTTTTCTACTTTTCTGTTTTATATTTTTTTTGTATTTCATTTTTCACTTTTTTTAACTTCTATCGTCTGAGATAAGTTCCTTCTTGCCCGAGGGAATGCCCGGATTATACTGAGAGGTACGCATTGGCCAATGCTATAACAATTAAAGAGATCCACTGTTAAACCTAATAAAACGAAGCTATCTGTGTTTACAAAAAAGTCCAAGATCTTAAAAAAACGCCAAGAAAAAACAACCCTATATTTTAGAGTTATGTTTTATGTCTGAGAGCTGAGGAAACGAGCTCACACTTTGGATCATTCGATCTTTCGTATGATGAAACAAGTTCGTAAAATGAGGTACTTTTTTCCAGAAAAACCTTTCGTAAAAGGGAAATTTCTTAAGAAGAGACTTTCTTATGAAAAGGCACCCCAGTATATATAAAAAAATATATATTCATTATCTCCCTCTTTTAGTCTTCCTTCCCTCTTGTCTTTCATATATATTTTTATTGATGACTCTGGCCATAATTCTTTCATTTTTCTTCATTTTTTTTCCAACTGAGTTGGTCGAAAGGACGGTGACACCAATAGTCACTTCAGACGGTCTGAAAACCCTTCTACAACTTTGCCCTTATGTTTTTCCTCTTTTAAACTGAAGTTGAAGCAATATAATAGAAATAGAATTATATGTTTCCTTTATTTTGAAGAAAACTAGTATATTTTGAATATTGTAAAATTCATTTTGAAAATATTTTATAATGGTACTCAAGTATTAATTATTAATGAAATCTTAAATAATGAATATTGGAATCATGAATTACTACATTTTTACTTAATTTTGTATACTTAATACTGTATATACTTAATATTCACTTTTTCTTTTTCTCAGAGTTTGGTCAGGGTAAATATATGGAATCACCTTTTTGCCAACGTTTCGTCTTTATTTCAAGACATCCTCAGGGCTATAAACGTTGGCAAAAAGGTGATTCCATATATTTACCCTGACCAAACTCCGAGAAAAAGAAAAAGTGTTTGTTAATATTTTGTGGTCAAGAAAACAGTACCGTATACTTAATATTGTTAATAATTAACTATATTAATAATATATAGTTAATATTGTTACAATATTGTCATAAAAAGCATTCAATTAATTTGTACTTACATGTACTAACATTCAATTAGATACCAATATTGTATAATACTTTGGTATTTTATAGTTGAAGTTGTACTGCGGTGAAATAGTATTGGACCATAAATCAATATTGGATAGCTGTAGTTACTTTAGCATTGAATACTACTCTTTAGCAATATATGTCTGAATAACTTAAGCCATTATATACAATATCAACTAGTTCTGAGGTAAAATGGATAAACCAACAAAAGTCTCCACACAAATGAAATTTTATTCATTTCGAACACTTTGTGTTCATCATCAGGAAGACACTATAATACAAATTATATCTAATTAGTTACAAAAATTAGAGTGAAATAATAAAATTCAATTAAGAGAATTCAAGACATACCCAAGGATGTGGTACTGACGGGTTGGTCCAGTGAACACAACTAGTAGGAAACAGATCCGTTGCGAAAGAGTGGGGATAGGCATTTAGGAGATAAGGGACAAAAGCTTCGGGTATGCTTGAAAACCTTTAACTGAAATACAGAAGGCCAGAACCAGTAATTTAGAGGAAAGAAACCTTTTTTTTTTTTTTTGTACTACATGCAAATAGAAAGTTTAAAGAAATTTGTAATTTGGAAGCTTTTCAAATAAACAAGGCCGTCATTAATAATCTGCCTCTCTATGTCTTAATGATCAAATTCCAGGGTGTCCAAAATTTCTTAAACTGTTCCCAGAATCACAAAGAATAAATTAAAATATATATATATATATATATGTTTCTTTCCTCTAAATTAGTGGTTCTGGCCTTCTGTATTTCAGTTAAAGGTTTTCAAGCATACCCGAAGCCTTTGTCCCTTATCTCCTAAATGCCTATCCCCACTCTTTCGCAACGGATCTGTTTCCTACTAGTGTTCACTGGACCAACCCGTCAGTACCACATCCTTGGTTATGTCTTGAATTCTCTTAATTGAATTTTATTATTTCACTCTAATTTTTGTAACTAATTAGATATAATTTGTATTATAGTGTCTTTCTGATGATGAACACAAAGTGTTCGAAACGCGTTGAATAAAACTTCATTTGTATGGAGACTTTTGTTGGTTTATCCATTTTTACCTCAGAATGAGTAAATACCATACAATTACGGATTGCACAACTAATGATTTAATATCAACTAGGTTTAGGATTAGGACATTTCAGTAGAAGTCTTACTATTTAAATAGGCTATTCTATTCATGGTAGATATGAATACTGTTTGTAAAATAAATGTATTTGTAAAGCAGTAGGATTCTTGTGAAGAATGATGGTGGTGTTTATATTATTTGAATTACTTAAAAAGGAAGTGGAAGTGCTTTCAATCTGCTATAGCAGTGATCATCTGTAGTAATTGATATAAAAGATTGCATTTGCGTGTTTGCGTTTCTGGTTTAAATGCAAATAACGAAAAGGTTTACGTCAGTTGATTAGCGTGAGAAGTGTAACGGCTGGTCACTAGCCTCTTATAGGCCGAGTGCTGTTTGGAGTGTATTAGGGCAAAATGCTTCTTACCTGATCCCTTAAGCCAAACACGAACTCCTTTCTTACATTGAGATAAATATCTCCCACCATCTAATTCTTTCCTTTGCTCCTGGATTTTTGCCAACCCCCTCTCTCACTCTATCTCACTCCACTGATAAACACAACCAATTACAGACCAATCCTAATTCGGCCGGACTTACATAGATAACACAATGTTTCCCTTCTACCCTTTAAATAAAAACTTCATTTCCTTTTTCTTTTTTCCTTTTTTTTTTCAAACAAGTATTGGGTTTTAATCAGTAAAGTTATTAAACTAATAAGACTTACCTCTTATCGCTTTAAGATATCACGATCAAATCATTGCGAGTTAATTACATTAGTTAACCTACCACACTTCCTGACAATCTAATTGATTCCCTTCTCCTAACGGTTTCCTTTATCAATCCACGTTTCCCATAATACATTATTGACTCTACTCGCTATAATACATTACTTACTTAATTTAAGATAATGCATTATTAACTTTGTACCTCTAATACATTATTGACGTTTTGGGTGCAATACATTCACCACAATATATTATTGACAAGTGATTCACTAAACCAATAATTGACAGCAATCATTCATTATAAACATTATAATATATTGTATTATTGATTATAAAAACTAAAGCATTTCATTAATTGCAATAAATAATTTATTTTATTCAATGTAATACATAATCAACTTTGCTCAAAATGATGATGACATTATTGACATTTGTTATGAAAATACCATGATACCATGACCGTCTACTATGACGTCAGCGAAGTAAGGCAACATTGGGTTAGGTTTGTACTTGGATCGGAGAGAGCCTGAGTGCCATAATGCATTTGTTACGACATATTATCATAACATGTCAACTGAATCACGGCTAAAATAAATCCTCAGTCACAAATGAACATCACACTGGACTCTAGTTGAAACAAAGAAATGTATGAAAAACTATATGGGTCAGCAATTGTGAACAACATTGACTTCATACAGTTACAAACTTTAGTTTATGCGCATTTGAACAGTCTAGTATTTGACTTCACTTACTTAAAAAATATTCTATACACTATTGAGTGCAATGTATTTCTAATATTATTCACTGCGACACATTCTAGTTACACCCAATACAGGCCTTCATTTGTATTATAACACATTAATTCTATTCACTAAAATATATTATTTACTCAATTGATTTTAACACATTATGAACATTATTCAATGACTATATTCCTACTTTCATTAAATTAAGATATTAATTTTACGCTCAATAATAAATTTATGAAATTTATTGCGGGGGTTTCACTCTTTAATACATAAAGCCTCTAAAATATTTAATATACGTATATATATGATCAAACCGCAATAAAAAATGGGAAAACAAGACTAAGATCTTTCAACAGTAACAAGCGGTCTTCGTCAGAGTCAAAAACCCAACTGGAGTTTTCAGTCTCTGACGAAGACCGCTTGTTAAGCTTGAAAGATCTTAGTCTTGTTTTCCCATTTCATATTGTGGTTTGATTATTGATTATTATTTCACGTGTTTATGTGAAATAATAACGTATATATATATATATATATTATATATATATATATAGTGTTTATATATATAATACGTTTATGTATATATAAAGTTCAATGTAGGCAAAGAAACCTACAGAAATGAAGAACACACACTTACAGTCTCTAATTTTCGGTTTGAACCGTCTTCAGGAGATATAAGAGAGGGAAACCAATCGCACTGTTTAGAAAACTTCAATAATAACGATTTCCTGGGATAGTCTAATACTTATTGGCCAGACAGAAGGAGATGGAGGGGTAAAATTCGGTAGCGGGGGGAGATTTTCTGCAGGATTTTAAGGATGGAGAGTAGTTTTTGGTAATAGGTGTCTCTTAAATTATAGTTGGCAAGAGTTATGGAAGACATATGAAGGGATGCTTGAAAACCAAATATTGCAATATTCTCACAGAAAGCAGGAGGTATGGCAGAAAGAGGTAACTGTAAGGTGAGGCCATTAGGCGGAATATTGAGGAGCAGACAACTAGATAAGAATTCAATATGTCCAGTGCACCTGGCTATTTTGACAGCGAGATAATGAATTTGGTCTAGCCAGAATGGTGTGGGATTTTCCATGGTAAAATAACATACAAAACTATAACTATTTTGAAATATGAACCAGACATTTTAAATAATGACTTTTGAGACAGTTTTTAAGAGCTAAAATAAATTAAAATAGAAAATTGAACGGAAAGAAAATTAAAAGAGAAAAAACGAACAATTGTAGTTAAAACTAATAAATGTTTTAAATAAATTCAATATGATATATTAGATAAATTTAAGATAAAACAAAACTAACAATGGAAGATGTTACCTTTATTCTACTGAAATATAGTAGCTTTAAGCAGTGAGAAATCCGAACGTTAACTTCTTTGAAAATGAGGCGAAAGATATCTAATTTCTGGGAAATAATTGAGAAAATGGTCAATAGATTTCTATGACATTAAAAGCTAAAAAGTATTAAAAGCTAGAAAATAAGGATTAAAACGAGTAATATTTGGAAGATAATAAAATTAATGAATTCAAAATAAAATGATAAATTATTTAATGAATCCAAACTAATAAATTAAAAAATTAAATTTAACATTAAAAGTAAATTTAATACATTAAAATAAAACAAACTAATCCAAGATAAAACAAATAGATTAAAACTAATGCAAGATAAAATGAAGCAACCTAATGATTAAAAATTTTTGTTGATTAAATGAATTTAACCTGCATTAAAATAAAACGAGTAGGCTCAAGATAAAAATAACTAGTAAATGTAATGAAAATCAAACACAGTAAAACATTAGGGATGATGTAATATCAGCAAAAGATCAAAACAAAAACGCAGAGGATAGTAAAAACTCGATATCAAGCCATAAACAGACAAGATATTACATAAGAACTTGATCCTGTCTACTATATACTATTCTAGAAGATTCATATTCGTTAAATAAAAAACAACGAAAAGTTTTTTAAGATAACAAGGACTTAAAAGGAGTTACACATGTATAACAGTACAAGAGGTTATAGAGTTTGTTGCACTACACGCACTAAAGCACATTTTCGATGAAAATACGATCCGAAACGAATAAATGAAGTTCAACGAAGGCAAAGAAACACACACTTACTATCTCTAATCTCCCTTATCTCTCCTGAATACGCTTCAAACCGAAAATTAGAGACTGTAACTGGGTGTTCTTAATTTCTCTATGTTTCTTTGTCTACATTGAACTTTATTTTTCTGTTTTAGATCGCATTTTCATCTAAAATGCATATATATATATATATATATATATATAAGCATATTAATATATAAAATATCTGTATATATATATATAAATATTGATAAAAGTATCGACTGTGGAATAGAAACAAAACTGTAGTTTATCGGGACTCGATTAGTTCTTCAGGTTCAAATTAAACTCTACTTTAAACTCTAAGAGTTTAGTTTGAACCTGAAGAACTAACCAAGTCCCAATATACTACAGTTTTGTATATATATATATATATATATATATATATATATATATATATATAATATTCTGGCCGAGTTTACATCGGCCAGTGGACGCATTTACGTCTCCGTTCCTTCATTCTTTCTCCTTTTATTTTATTTTCTTTCTTTCTACTCTCCTGAAGACGGCAAGACGCCGAAATAATCGAGATTCGTGAGTGTTCGTCCTTTTTCTTGTGTTCTCTAGCTGTAACTTTAATTATATATATATATATATATATATATATATATAAAGATTTCACATAAACACGTGAAATAACAATCAATGATCAAACCACAATAAGAAATGGGAAAACAAGACTAAGATCTTTCAACCGTAACAAGCGGTCTTCGTCAGAGTCAAAAACCCAGTTGAAAGATCTTAGTCTTGTTTTCCCACTTCTTATTGTGGTTTGATCATATATATATGTTTAGAAAATGATAAAAGTATCGTCCGTGGAATAGAAACAAAACTAAAATTTATCGGGATTCGGGACCTGAAGAACTGACCGAGTCCCGATAAATTTTATTTTTGTTATATATATATATAATTCAAACATGAAAGAGCTATTTAGACAACTTCTCAATTAATTTTATAAAAAAAAGACTGGTTGGTATATGTAAGGTATTGTTTGCTTTCGAATCTTTATTAGTTACGCAGTAGAACAGAAATTTAAACTTTGTTTTCGTAGTATGTATTTTATTAAGTACATATGTTATGTTTTTTAGTACTATAAACATCTTTATTAAAGGAAGTAATGTACTGTTGAACATTATTACAATAATATAAAAACTAATGTAATGGTGTCAACGACTTGGTTTAATTTTTTATATAAATTATTTCTTTACAAATTTTTTGAGCTTGGTCCTATCTTCTGATTTCTGTGTAATTTATATTTTATTTATCGTTTTCCTCTAAAAGAGGTTAGTTAAAAGTGAATAATTGTAGGTAATACATAAAATATTTGTTGTGTTATTTTTTTTTGTGTTGGTAAATGAAGTAAATACCAGGTCAAATAAAAAGCGATCCTGACGTGTATAGTTTGAATATATAAGATTATTTTAGCAATTCTAAAGGAATGATCAATGTTATTTACTTTCCTTTATCTAACAGTACATGTTTGATGTCGTGATTTGTAAATTAAATTACTTGAGTATTCTAAACATTGAGGAATCCACTGTTTTTTTTTCTCTTGTTTCAGAATAACCTTGTAATGGCAGGTCAGAAGTCAGTGGAGAAAAGCAGCCTGGTGATCGAGAATGCAAACAGACACCAGGCAGGCGTTTACATATGCACAGCCGACAACGGAGTCGGCGATCCTCAAATCCGGGAAATCGCTGTCAACATTCTTTGTAAGTGACAATATTTAATGCATCTCTTACTTTAACTTATATCTGTTATTCAGTATATTATATACTACATTATCATAAATATTCATTCGTAAATTGGCTTCGTCTAAGCTACAAATATCAGTACTGATGATACCTACTAGTCAAATACCTAATTGAAATCTAAAGATGATTTTTAATTTATCTTAAATATTATTCTATTAAATTATTATTATTATTATTATTATTATTATTATTATATTATTCCACACAAAATGTTAAATTATCTTCATTTTTTTTTAATACCTAATTATATTCTAATTATACTATTATTTGTATATATTATTATAATGTTTTCCTTATCTGGACCACATATATTTAAAAAACTATTTTTCTTTTTTATCGAGGTTTGGTCTAGCTTCAATAATTCAACACCTTTAAGCCGACGTTTCGTCTATATTTGTCACAATAGAAAAATACCAAGGTAATTATGTATATTAATTAAATAATGTAATATAATTATGTTTCATGTTATTGTAATTACATTCTGTATTGATGTAGCCCTGAAGATGTCTACAAATATGGACGAAACGTCAGCTTAAAGGTGTTGAATTATTGAAATTAGACCAAACCTCGATAAAAAAGAAAAATAGTTTTATATTATTTTAACCATTTAATTACATAAGAGGCTTTAAGATTTAAGAACTAATGGGGATAATATGTTTGATAACATTACATTCATTAAGTGACTAGCACCTGAATACAATAACATTATCGGCATTTAGTAGAAAAGTATACGACATGATTGCAATAAATATCTCATACTTTTAGCTGGAGAGATTTTACAGAAGTAGACTTGTCAAGCTTATTTAGTGAAGTAAGTTGTTAAATAAACAAAATGTTTATTGAATCGATCCATCACTCCTCGAGGTATTCCTGCCGAGAGCAGGTTTATGATATATGCACCTGTATCACTTCACCTTGAATGACGCAAGAAACTTCAAGTGGACTTCCTAAGGGATGTTCCAACTTTCTTGTACCAGTCATTTTGATTCATATAATTAATTAATTATAAAATTAATAATTAAAATTAAATTCATTCATTTTTATTGATATAATATAATAAAATTACTTTATTAATTAATTATAAAATTAATAATTAAAATTAAATTAATTCATTTTTATTGATATAATAAAATTAATTTAATAATTAATTTTATTATTTATATGTAATTATAAAATTAATATATAATATTATTTATATAAATATAATTAATATTAAGACATATTAATTAATAATAATTATTAATACAAAGACTGGACATTTACTATTCCAATTTTAAAAGTATTAAAATAAAATAGATTGCTTTAGTTTTTATGGGTAAACTTTTCACTCTCTAGCAATAAAAATGAATGCAGTTGGTTTTATTACTTCTTTTTGAATCGTTAGTTTTATATCCTCAGATGAATATTTAAAAAAATTCAGGCCCAAGTGTATACTATAAGGTAACTACTATTTAGTTTTATATGTTTTAAAAAATAAATCGTGACATCTTGAAATCATAATAAGACCATCTCAGCGCATTTATATACCATCAGGACAATGTTAGCAATCAAGGGTCAGGGCATTCGAAACCACATCTCCGAGAACAAAGCAGGCGGCATACGTACTAACTCAGTGGCTAATATTTCATGAAGTGCCAACATTATATTAAAATAAACGCAAGATATATATATATATGATCAAACCACAATAAGAAAAAGGGAAAGCAAGACTAAGATCTTAGTCTTGCTTTCCCATTTTCTTATTGTGGTTTGATCATTGATTGTTATTTCACGTGTTTATGTGAAATCTTTATATATATATATATATATATATATATATATATAAATACATTCAATACGAAGGAAACACACGGAAAGGCACAGACATAACTCACATCGATAATTCGACCATCGTCGTCGTCAGGAGGTATGAAGAGCGAAGAGTCCCGCAGGAAGGCAGGGCGGTGACTCATATATATATATATATATATATATATA
Source organism: Hermatobates lingyangjiaoensis (assembly GCA_026182355.1). NCBI lineage: Eukaryota > Metazoa > Arthropoda > Insecta > Hemiptera > Hermatobatidae > Hermatobates > Hermatobates lingyangjiaoensis. Next base: position 1,582,595 of record JAPFBL010000150.1, read on the forward strand.
TATATATATACTCATATATATATATATATATATATATATATATATATATAATATAATATATCGTTGAATAACTGACCATATTTTACTGATGTCATTTTTTTCACCAGTTTTTTAAGTTTTCTGAATACCTTCTTCTTTCCTTCATCCAAATGTTGGCGAATATTAATTAGTGTGGATCCGACATGTTTCGACTGGCTTCCAGTCATTTTCAGGGTAATTAAAAAATTTTTAAAGTCTTTAGAGGTGGTCGTTGAATAACTGACCATATTTTACTGATGTCATTTTCTTTCAAATATGTTTGAATGAAGGACTGCTCCCAAATTTTACAAATATATATATAAATATGTAAAATATAAAATGTTGGATTTTTGACTCCGACGAAGACCGCTTGTTGTGGTTGGAAGATGGTAGACTTGTTTTCCCATTACTTATTGTGGTTTGGTCATTGATTTTTATTTCACATGTTTATGTGAAATCTTTATATATATATATACAAAATTGTCACAATAACACGTGATATAAATATTCAGGTAACTCACCACAAATGAATGGAGATAGTCTCTCTGAGGCCTTTCGTTTTCACGTCGTCAGAGAGCAAGTATATATATATATATATATATATATATATATATATCATTGAAACGTATGGCAGGTGTAGTATTAGATATAGACGTAAGTACCGGGAAAGGTTTTATTTCCAATTCTCTTATGAGATTTCTTGCTTTACCGTGGTACTGAAAGAAAGTATTTCTCAAGATTATTTGGCACCTATTTCAATTATAGGGAAGCCATATTGACCATATACAATAATCCTTACTTTATTGGAGAGAATACGCCCCCCCCCCCCCCCAAACAATATTACAAAGTTACCAGGACAGAAAAAAATCAACAAAGGAGAAAATATATTCTTGTATATTTTATGTCTTTAATTTCTCACAATCTAATAAACTTCTTTTTGCTCATACTTGTAAAGAATAGACAAAATACACACATGAACAGATTTTATTAAGTAAATTGCAGGTAAGTAAGTATAAGTTAAGTAAGTAAGTTAAGTAAGTTTATCATTTTATTGATAAATTGCTCATAATATTCATCTGCTTGTGCATGTCAACAAGTTACTGCAAACAGTTAAACTTGAAGGGCAACATAGCATTTTTGAAACTGGTTGTTTACTGAATAAAACTTTCTCTCTTATGATAATACTTTTTATAACTGATAAGTATAAATACAAACTACATAGTAACTGAGTCTAGACATCCTTTGTACCGTTTTGGTACTGAATACATTAAAATTTATCAATTTTAAAAACCATATTCTTCTTTTAAATTTCTGCTTCTATTAATAAAGTTTGACATTATTTCTGAACTATATAATTTTGATTGTTCAATAAACCAAGATGCAGGCTAACTGGCAGTTACAAAACGAACATAATTTAATGTATAATTATTACAGCATTACCTCAAACAACTGTCACCATCTAACAGACTTTCAAATGTTTAAAAAATGTCTCTTCCATTTGTTGCCAGATAGATATTAAAAAAAAAAATCTAGAAAGGACGAAATTTACAAGTTAATTAAAGTGTAATATTATTAGCTATATTTGGAAATGTATGTTCATTGCATGAGCTACAGATTTTATCATGTAATAAAAAGAGTCATTTTTGTTCAAAAATATAAATAGTGGTTTTTATTTGTTTATTATTTATTTTGCCTCTATTTCTTTATCTATTGTTGCCTCCCCTCTCTCCGGCAGTTGGCTAAACTGTTTAAGTGCTTCTTCAAGGCCACCAGCCAGATGTTGCCTGTCTTCAGAACGACTCACACCTATCTTCCTGATAACGAGGCCATCGAAATATAGTTTCTGTATCGTTTTTGTGTGTTTTTTTTTTGATATAGTTTATTTAGTTCATGGAACCGTTTCATTTAATTGGTTATATATATAACCATATTTCACAATAAACACGTGAAATAAAAATCAACGTACAAACGACAGTAAACAATCAGAAACAAAACTAAAATCTTTCAACTGTATCAAGCGGTCTTCTTCAGGGTCAAAACTGATACTGATATGCTATTTTTTTGAAAACCGCTTATTGTAGTTGAAAGACCTTAGTCTTTTTTCCTATTTCTTACAGTGTATTAGACGTTGATGTATACAAACAGATACAAGACTAAGATCTTTCAACCCTAACAGTTACTGTACGTTTCAGTTGGGTTTTTGACTCTGACGAAGACCGCTTGTTACGGTTGAAAGATCTTAGTCTTGTTTTCCCATTTCTTATTGTGGTTTGATCATTGATTGTTATTTCACGTGTTTATGTGAAATCTTTTTATACAAATTCAATATGTGAAACAAATGGAATTGGTAATACAAATTGAATATATAAAATAAATAAAAACATGAAGTACTAAGATCGAACAATCGTGCGTCGCCAACAAAAACTGTGAAGCTGATTTCTTTACTATGCCATCAACTTGTTAAAGATTCCTGCATCATATAATATTAATAGTGGGAGATGTATAATGGTGTCATTAACCTCAATATTTGATGCTACAGGAAAAATAATACTTCAACAAACACTAATATTTTATTTTGAAAGGCTTATGCCTTAATCAAGGTCAAAGGTTGTTTTCATTTATCCTGCAGCTTCGCATCTTATACAGGTTGTCTGCAAATGAAAACATAAATATCAAAGTTTTTCCATTAGACAGATAGAGGTTCCATTATCAAGTGAAATATTACGAAAGAGTTCGCCTTGGGATCATATATTTCTCAGCTAATTAATTTTTAAGGCAACTTAGATTTTGAGTTTAACTTAACTTTATATGAATTTTTTTATCAACATATAAATGATTTTTCAAAAATCCAAGTAAATTAAACGTACATTTTTCTGTTGTGTTTGACCATAATTTACTCAATACTTGTCGTTGTGTTTTGTTTTTCATATTTTTAAATAATCGATGTAGATGTAAAATAATCAATCTATGAAATTTTAGCATTATCTTGGAGGCTTAAAAAATAATAATCGAAGAATAACCTCGAATTTTTAAAACAATGGGAAATATTTTTTTTTTCATTGACATTAAAAGTTTTACTTATAATTCAATCTAAAGATTGTGAGAGCGATGAAGCCATACACTTAACAAATCGAAATGAAACTAAACCTTTACATTATTTTATATGAACCAAAAATTTAAAATTATATTAACCAAAAGGGCGTTAAAGTTCCTTTTCTCTTTTCAGAAAATGCTTTTTTGACGCTAAACGGCAGATTAAAAAACATTGAAATTATGCCGAAAAATTGCAAAGAATTTTAAAAATTCACAAAAATAACATAAAATTTCAATTATGTATATATATTGCAGTGGCTTATTAACTATTTTTGCCTCCCAGGGTGGTCGTAAGATTTGCTATGTTTTATTTCACGTGTTTATTGTGAAATTCTCTTATTAATGATCATATCAATAATTGCTCTTTGATCTAATAAGCTGAAAGTTTTCAATTTCTTTATTGTAGAAGTACGACGTATGAATTATGTTGTAACATATCTTGTATCGTCTGTGTGAGATACAAAGGCAAATCAAAAATAGATACCCGTCCAGGAGTCTTTATATTGGAAGTCCTGAACAGACTTCACCTTCCCTCTTCGACTAATAAAATTGCTGATTTCAAAAATAGAAACCTCTTTTTCTTTCAGTCTTTCTATCTCCTAAAACTGAATTTATTTCTCACATTCCAAATTCACAGCTCTAATTCTTATTATTATATCAATTTCAGTTCATCATTTTCTCTTCTTGAATAAATGCATCACATAATCACATTGTAAATTCATAGTATATTCTTAAATAATATACTTCATCTTCGCCTCTAACAATAAATTTGAATAACTTACATTTAAAATTAACTATGGCTTTGCATAAAGAGTACATTGATTCTTCTCGTCCAGTTATACCAAATTTCATTCCAAATCCTAATCTCTCAATCAAAAATAATACTACTCTCCAACATCATTCTGTTCATTCCAGTCTGTAACTTCACTACTCCAACACTAAGTTAGCACTTAATTTGGTTTTGGTCTAGCACGTAACAGTATACTTTGCAGGACGTGTTCTATTCTAGTATTTTCATTTTACTTTAGGTAACTTGATATCATATTATTATTTTCTTGAGTATTAAAAATCTTAAAGTCAAAAACTTATTATAAGTTTGATATGAATAACTTCATACTGAATATCAATTATAATTTCACTTTATGATATAAACATGGTAGGAGTGGAGGGGGGGGGGTTATTTTTCTTATAAAAATCTTCCATTAATAAATAATATCAAACTAACCTTGGTTAAAAGTTACAACAGTTGTTTACAACATTAGAAGAGAAAAATTGCACTTTCAAAATAAAAGTGCAGACTTGTGAAGAAAAATGGCAAAAAGAAAATTGCAAGCCCTGCAGACTTATTTTATTGCCTAAGTTTGAATTATAGCTATTGATTTCATCCTGATATAAAACTGAGTAAATATAAACTTAGATTTCATTGGTGCTTCGCTTTTGCTTCCGAACTTTATGTATTTACATTTCCATTGTGTTATTTTTTCTTTTCTGCATTAAAATTTATAGCTTTATTAAAAAAGATAATAGAAGCAGTAATATTTGTAGTAATGTTGACAATTGTTCAACCATAAACAAGAATGATTCTTTTTAGTGCTAATGTTTGATATAAAAAAATAGTATTATTTTCAAAATCATATAAATGTTATGAATATTTCTACATAGGATAATATATAATACATTGAATAATAAGTTTTCTTATTCAATATATACATATATAATTTCTCGTATATATGTATATGGCCACATACATATAATTATTTCTTTTCTTTGTCAATGTTTGGTCTAGCGTCAAATACTAAAACACCTTAAAGCCAAAGTTTCGTCTGTTATTGTGTATACAAAAACAAGTTAGTTAATTAGTTAGTTAAAAGTTAGTTAATTGTTTGTTACTTTAACTAAAACAAAAAAATTAGTTAAAGTAACTAGAAAAAAATGTGATAAGTTACATTATTTATATCAATTATATATATATATTAATAGGTAATTATGCATATTCATATAAATAATGTAACTTATAAAATATTTTTTCCATGTTACTTTAATTAATTTCTATTTTGATGCAGTTCTGATGATGTCTACAAATATAGACGAAACGAAACATTGGTTTAAAGGTGTTTTACTGTTTGACGCTACACCATACCTCGATAAAAAGAAAAATATTAAATATTTATATTTACACTTAAAATATACTGCGACACATAGACAGAAACATAACAAAGACTCACTTTTCAATATTTTGACCGTAATATTTTTTAGTTGACTGTCGTCCCTCCGTCAATTCACTTCTTCTCCTGAGAACGACCGCCTTTACGGTCGAAATATTGAAAAGCGAGTCTTTGTTGTGTTTCTGTTTATGTGTCACTCCTTATTTTAATTGTTATTTGTCCTGCCGGACCGTTTTTCGTTTATCATGGTATATATATATATATATATATATATATATATAGTAGCAGTTTGCTTCTCAACGCGAGTACTTCGCACTTCTTCCCGATGACGACGGATGTCGAAATATCGAAGTGAGTTCTGTAGTGTCTTTCTGTGTTCTTTTCTATGTGTTAAAGTGTATATATATATATATAAACTAGAATTTAAAAAGAACACATAGAAAGGAAATCACTGAACTCACTACAGTGAGTTTATAATATATATATATTCGTATAAACTGGCAGCAGGTCTTCATATAAGTATGGATTGTTAAATAGCAGAGCAGATTCTGCATTCACGATTTTTTTAAGCAATTGTTCTTTTTTTCTAATCACTTTTCTATGCTGCAAAAGGAATGAAATTAACAAATTTCCCAGGGGCATATGTTAATTTCACTGCCTTTGCAGCATAGAAAAGTGATTAGAAAAAAATAACAATTGCTGAAAAAAATTGTGAATGCAGAATCTGCTTTGCAATTTTTACAATGTATATATATATAATAGGTGTGTTCTCTAATCGGGGTTCGGTCAATTTTCCAGGATAAAAAATTAAACTCTCGTTGCCAACGTTTCGGTTTTATTTAAAACCTTTTTCATAGGCATCTTCTCCATACACTCTTCTTATATCCTCATAAAAACCCATATTTCTTCTTATATAAACCCAAATAAAAACCGAAACGTTGGCAACGAGAGTTTAAATTTTTATCCTGGAAAATTGACCGAACCCCGATTAGAGAACACACCTATTATATCAAACGGTCGATATATTATTGAATCTGATATATATATATATATATATATATATATATATATAATGTAATACAAAATGCATTTACTCAATAAAATTTATATTAATCCTGCAAATCCATCTGACATTTTAGAATATAACAAAAATTAACAGTTAAGTGTTTTTCATTCAAGTTTTTCCTACAAACCAATTAAAATGCTTATTCCAGTCCATCATTTGAACACAGGTAAAAATGGTCTGTGCAAAAGGAGTACAGTAAAAGAGAAAAAGCAATTAGTTTTTATTTCATATTTACTCGGGGCTGCTACAAAGGATTTGAGCCGTTTTGGGACGTCGGCAAGTGTTTACCCACTCGATGGAGCATACATGATCGCCTGGGGTAGCCAGTCGTTCATTGGTCATTCCATTTCAACAAACTCGACTTTTTTTCCTTTCTAGCTTTCCATTATTAACTAAATGAAAGAGAAAAACTAATATTAATTCAAGAAAGACGTTTGTAGTTGGTCTCTGTGTAGGAGAGTCTCAAATTTCAGTTAAATTGAAAGTCCCGGAAGACCTCGACGAATGTTGTATTACTGTTTCACAAGAAAGATCAAAGACAGTCAAACGTCAATTCTGCCCATCAATGTCATATGTCTGAAGTCAAAGATATTCGATATGAGCAACACATATAACCACCTAACCAAAATTTTTAAAAATATCTCACATTATAAACATCATTATAAAATATGAAGTAAACATAGGATCTGGGTCTAATTAAAAAAAATCTGGAATGGCCTGCACTCAACTTAACTATAAGTAAACTTAATGTTCTTGGGTATAATATATAATGTCTCATTTAAGCATAATGTAAAGATTTAAATGGTAGATGTTTATCAGTCTTTCATTTCTGAGGTAGTACAGATAGTGATTGATCGACTTATCAATATTTAAGCTTATTTTTGTACATCACACAGCTAATGCAAATAATCTCATTAGTATAACTACAGCAGTAATAACACTTCTGAAAAGCCAAAGAGAAAATTTCTTGATACGAAATAATCTCCTACAAGAGAACATGGCGTTTGTTCAATAGCTAGTGGATTTCTTATATTGGTTACTTGACCTCCTTCTACATTGAATATTTAAGTCAAATTTTCAAATTTAAGTCAGGAAAATACTCTTATTTTCTCTGAAAAACATCATAAACATCAAAGAAAACATGTTCTTTTAAGATGATTTATAATTAAGGATGTACGATAATTACATTTATTAATCTTCAAACGAAAGATTTCAATTTTAATTGACTTTTACATTTTTGGTCTTTTATAGAAATATTATACTGGGAATTTTATGGCTTCTTAGTGTTTATTAAAATCATTTTCCTGCCTTTTTGTCGAAAATTATATACCAATTTTCTCTGAGTCAGTGTTATCTTTTTTCCTGCGTCTTGTACTCTGTTATAAACTTGCTATGAATGTATATTGAAAGAAAATATATTACTAATTAGCCAGTTTACATACTGAACTCAAAGTCGAATCCAGCTATTAATATAATTTAAATTATTTATAGTTGCGAGGTTCTAATTTTTGAAAATAATAAATATGAACTATTAGACTAGAATTGTCTAATTTTATCTCGGTGGATTTGTTCAAAAAATTTCTTCTTCAAGTCAATGTAAATATTGAAAAAAAATATCAAAAATTCGACAAGTACAGCAGGTGATCCCTTAGTCTAGGATAAACTAATAGTTTTTATAGCTTTATTGCTCTTTCCCGTAATTAAAACTTTCTGCATTTTTTTGTAAATTGCTAATTTTTTGTTCCATTTTTTGATCAAATTTTCATGTGTTATTAATGAGCCATTAGGGTCAAAAACCTAATATTTACTGAAAACAGAAATCGTACTTTAACACCCCTTTGGTCAATGTAATTTTGAAAAAAAATTATCTCAAATCATTTTGCATATAACGTTCTATTTTTAAGCATAGTTTTATTTTGATCCGTCAAACGGTATGGCTTGTATCGCTCTCACAAGCTTTGACATTGAACTATAAGTCAAAATTTTTACATTTTATTGAAAAAAAATATTTCCCGTTGTTTTAAAATTCTGAATATATTTTTCGTTTGTTGCATTTGTAACCTCAAAGATAATGCCAAAATTTAAAAACCAAAGGGTTAAAAACAAAAGATGACTTTCCCGTCATGCATAATTCTTCGCAAACAACAGGCATCTTCTACACTATGAGGCCTATTTTGGTGTAAAATATCAACTTGATCCATCAAAGATTCTGGACCGTAGCGTGGTAACAAGCAATGCTAACACACTCACTCACCCGCCCACCCACACACACACAGACATCATCGAAAAAACTTCACAAAACGACTTTTGTGACCTCAAAACATATAATTCAGTCAAAATCTCGAGATCGAATTTTTTCACGATCACTATACTTTACTTATAGTATAGTAAAAAAATAAAATAAATAAATTTCAAATCATATCATTTTAGCTACCTTAAGTGTTTATGTATAAAAATTAGGTAAGAAATGAAACAGTAAACCCAACAAACAATTCTATTATGAAATGAATACTATTATATTATCTTTATAAATAAAATAATGATTTTGTCTGTACATTGCTTAGAACTGACTCATTTCAAGTTTTCTTTACGTTTCATACATTGGAGAAACCGAATCCACCCTTAGAAAAATTTCTGTCGGTTTGTCGGTTTGTCGGTTTGTCGGTTTGTCGGTTTGTCTGTTTGTCCGCAAAACTTTGTCACAGGTAAACTCAGCTACCATAAGACATATAAAGCTGAAACTTTTACAGTAGATTTGTGTAGGTCTAACTTAAAACATAGGCTATGAATTGATTGGAAATTCAACGTAGAAGTGAAGTTATGGACGTTTAACGCAAAAATGTTTGTCACAAGTAAACTCAGCCACCATAAGACATAGCGAGCTGAAACATTGACACTGGATTTGTGTGTGCCTAACTTAAAATATGGGCTCTAAATAGATTATTAATTCAGTACAGAAGCGAAGTTATGGGGCTTTTAGCTGTATTTTCCTAACTTCACAGACAAGTTTGTTTTGAAAATACACAGGTGTGGCAAGTAGGTATTGTTAGTTGATTTTAATTTCAATTGAGCATATGAATATATTGCGTATTTGACATCATTGAAATGGTGTTTCACAGAGTTAAGGATGTACTATCTATTGAGAATAAATGTTTTGTAAACGAGCAATTCTCAACTCTTAATATGAACAGGGAGGAAAAATCAACAAACAAGTTCTTACGCTATATGAAGCCGAGGAAAGAACTTACAAGTCAGTAAAGAGATTGGATTAGTGACGAAGAAGCAGTTCATTATCTAATTGAATTTCTTGACTCTGAATTTATTTCTCCTGGACTGCCTGCTCATGAGTAAAAACTTAAAGTAGAGCACCAATCATGCTACAATTTAGTAGCAGTAACAAATTTCATGTTACGAAACATGAGTGCCCCAAAACTGTGCAACGGGACACGACTCTGAGTTCGTGCTCTACACAGATATGCCATAGAGGCGGACATAATGACTGGATGTGGTATTGGGGAGTCTGTGTGTATACTTCACATACCATTGATTCCGAGCCACTGTCTGTTTACGTTGAAATGATTGCAAAGTCGGGTCAGAGTCTATTTCGCAATGACGTTAACTAGGTCGCAAAGAGAGACTTCATCTAACGCAGGAATACAAGGTAGCAAAACCAAGTTTTTCTCACATGGTCAAATGTAGTTTACATGCTCAACGGTCAGAGGTTTCAACTCTTTCTTCTACCATGAACCTGAAGGACAGACAGCTAATGTAGTGTATAAGCTGGAGGCATTTGTTTAACACTGTAGTAATAATGGTATTTTCTACTATTCTATAATTTCTAATGACATTTTGAAATACCAAAAATGACGGAACTTTTGATTCCTCCGTGGTATAGCCGAAAGGCAATAGGCACACGGCAATAAACCAAAACAGGAACTTCTGATTCCGTCAAAGACGGGTACGTTTGCTATGTATTATATATAACTGTCAACTTTTTTTTAATTTAATATTTGCTTAATAAATACACTGGTAATAATGTAAGGTATGGGACCAGAGTAGCCCAGTGGCTTGCGTGATCGCCGATGACAGTAGTGCAAATGTATTATAAATAAATGTAACAAACAAATATTTTTTTGAATTTAAAATGTGGATAATATAAAAGATGGTAATAAAGTAAAGGGATCTAGCCAGGGTTGCCAGTAGCTTGCTTGCTCGCCGATGACAGTAGTGCAAATGTACGAGTATTATAAATAAACACAACAAAAATATTTTTTTTTAATTTAATATTTGCGTAATATAAACACTGGTAATAAAGTAAGGTATGGAACCAGAGTAGCCCAGTGGCTTGCGTGCTAGCTTTTAACTGGGAGCACGTTAATTAGAACTAACTCATTTCAAGTTTTCTTTACGTTTCATACTTCAGAGTAGCCACATGTACCCTTAGAATAATTTCTGTCTCTCGGTTTGTCCACAAAATATTGCTACCATAAGACATATAAAGCTGAAACATTGATTGTAGATTTGTGTATGTCTAACTTAAAATCTAATCTTTGTATACAGAGGCTTTTTTTTAGCACTGTACTAATAATGGTATTTTCTACTATTCTATAACTTCTAATTGTAGTATTAGTATAATACTATAATTGATATTTTGGAATACCAAGTATAATAGAATTTTCGATTCCGTCAAAGACGGGTACGTTTGCTAGTTATTAATATTATAATTCTATTATAACACTTTTTCTTCTATAGAAGGCAGTTTTGTTTATAAGTTGCTTCTCTTTTCATAAAAACACTTTTATATCAGACTGATAGTGGATTTGTGTCTACTGTTCGCACCGAAGCTTGATGGATTATTTATTTTTTATGTTGTAGAATAATAATCCTGTTCAAACATGTGTATTTAATAATGGCATTGGTGAAAATGACCTATTATAAATATTGTAATAAATATATATATTATAATATTATAGAATATTATAAATAACATTTATATTAGAAATAGGTAAAACTGTCATACCTCGTAAGATGATCATGGAGTTGGAGCGCTTTCGGACGTTGTTCATCTTCGATCGCAACAAACCTCCTTGTTTATTTATTACTATTATTTATTTCGATTATTACGATTATTTATTTCTAATTAACAATATGCATTTATTATAAATATACTATACATATTATTAATGTACTGGAAAATATTAGAAATACGCGTTATCTATTAAGTATATTTTGATTTACTTAAATTTTGAAGAAGAAAAGTTTGACTGCAAATAAAAAGAAACGAATATAATTAAAATACCATGTTGTGATCTTATCCAAACCTTGGCTGGCTTGCAGTTAATGGGTATTTATTTCCCAACATATAACAGATATCACTGTTCTTCAGATATCCGTGACACTCGGAGAACATTGTTGATAATATGAGTGTTAGTTAGCAAAACTTCACATTCACTTAGGCAAACTATTGTTTTTGCATTGGGAACGTTTCGCTTTGTACATTTTTTATATTCCTTGTGTTATTGTCGCCCTTGCTATTTTTATCTGACTCTTTTTAAACTATTTCTACCCATATTTGTTGGGTCATAATAATGACAATGGAGTAACCATTCGTTTATCTTTATCAGATAAGAGAAAGCCGTTGGTTCCGAGCATAAAGAATGGATGTTCTGTCAACCAGGCCGCACAAGAGGGGGTTAAGGCTGCACCAAGGCATATAATAGTCTAGGAGGGAGACCCATGAATATCAAAAGTTAAAAATTGAACTGCATTTTTTCTTGGGAATGACAGTGCTCTGTCCCAACCATCACTCCTTACTCTCCAGGGCTACTAGCTTCCCTTTTTTTGATCCAACTTCGTTTAATACTTCTTTTCAATTGCTTGGCATTAAAGAAATACCTGGTTTTCATTTTATATTAAATACCTATAAGTTGGATTTTTTTTTTGGTGTTTTTGACATTAAAATAGTCTACGAGTCACGAGAATGAAAAAAAAAACAGACTGACATTATGGACATTGTACCATGAAGCCTATAAAAAAGGGCTCCGTTTGATAAATTTAATTTTAGTCTTTCCTAACAGTCAGAATACGGCGGCAGCTTTTGATGATCGGTCCTCAGTGACGACTCTAACGTTTTTTCATATCTAACGGCTCTTCAAATCTATAGCTTAATCCAACCGAACATACTTACATCTTTGAAACTTTTAAATAAAAAGGCTCTTGCTAAAGTGGCAAACATCAGTAATTGTAGAGTACCAGCAGTGACAGTACCGACTGTCAGCGAGTTACTATCTGACGAACATTAGCAAGTTTTTTCTTTTAACTTGCGTTTATATTGCGTTGCAGTGTTTGGTATTAGGCTAAGTATATTTTTAAACCATATATACATAAACGCAGTCAAAATATATGATATACATAAAATTAATTATAAACTTAACAAAGTTTATAGAAACACTGAGAAGTGTTTATAGAAAAACTAACTAAACTAACTAAACTAATTAAACTAACTAAAGTTTATAGAAACACTGAGTGTTTCAGTGTGTTTCAGTTGGGTTTTTGACTCTGATGAAGACCGCTTGTTACGGTTTTAAAGATATTAGACTTGTATCCCATTTCATATTGTGGTTTGTTCATATTATATATATATATGGTTCACACAAGAAAGAGAAAAACAAATAAAGACACACACAAAAGACTCACAACGATATTTCGACAGTCGTCGTCATCGGGCAGAAGTAGTCCCTTTGAGTAGCTAACTTACGCCTTAGGTAAGCTACTAACTACAGAGAGAAAAATAACTAAAAAGAACAAATAAAAGCAAATAAAAATAACAGAAGGAGAAGAATAGTAAATAAAGCAATAAACGATTTAAAAAAAAAAACAAATAAATAAAAAATATTATATTAAATTAACGGTAGAAGTTGAGACCAGGAGGAGAGCGAGCTTTGAGAAGACAGATAATTGCCTCCTCTGAAGCTCTTTAAGTGACCCTGGAAGACGGAACAGGGATATGATTAAGGACTTGGACCCGGAAGCAGTGATTAAAATCGAGTCCATGGGAATTAGAGTGGATAGCAATAGGAAGGTTTTTGCGTTGACCAACGGAAGCCCTGTGACCATTCATACGTAAGTTGAGCTGCGTAGAGGCCATACCAACGTAGAATGCATCACACTGGGTGCAGTCCAAACGGTAAACACAATTAACCGAGGTGCATGAGGTGTGGGGAGGACAAGGGTAGTTAATGTTGCTATGGGGGGAAGTAAAAAAGGGATTAGGGTTGTATATTATTTGTTTTAATAATATACATATGGAATTAGGGTTGTATGTTAGGGTTATATATATTATTGGAATATTGGAATTGGAATATTGGATTATATATAAAATTGGAAAGGTGGGCCCAGAAAAAGTTTTTGCACCTACAAATTTTTTTCCTCTCAAGTGTCCTGCCGATATGTCATTTTCATCGAATTATTTGATATAAAAATTCAATTCATTACCATTATTTAATGTATAACTATCAAATAAACTTACTTAGTTCACTGATACTCAAAGTTCTCTAGACCTTGATTGATGAAATATACTGCTCATAATACTGGGAATTTGAAGATCTAAAGTCTCTTTACATTATCTTTGAAAATTAATATCAAGTTGTGATGGAAACCTTATTTTCAAAAATAAAATAATTAAATCGTTGATATAGAATGAATACTCTAATGTGCCTGGGCCATTTCAGTACAAGGGTAAAATGACCCACTCATATCACTTTCAAAACAAAACACAAAGCTTAGTGAATCCTTATCAGTATGGGATGTTAGTTTACAACTTTGTACAGTTACATTATATGTAGGAATGATAAAATTGTTATCTGCTATGCGAAGAATATTAGCAGAGGTGTTGCTATTAGAGAATAGTGCCACAGAACATGGACACTTGATGCCAAAACCATGACCACTAGAGAAAATGATATATGACTCCGCACTCCAGTATTCGCCTCTACCATTGTAGCCAAGTGCGTACTCTTCAGAACTAAATGTAATTTCTACTATTAATGACATTATATGTAGTATACTAGTGATGAGAAAGTAACGCTTTTTAGTTTCTCATGGATTTGTAGAAATCTTATTGTATAGAATTATTTTATTATGATATCGTGTATCTGGTTTCGTTTGTGTGTTAGAGTATGTTTTTTCTTTTTTCTTTTTTCAACCCAGCAGTACCCCTGCTGGTTGGGAGTTTATTGAATAGTTTACAAACATGTGTCACGCTGAGTATAACATGTTATAATATTCTATTATCTTGACTATAACAATCAACATGTATTTCTGTGTGTGTGTGTGTGTGTGTGTGTGTGTGTGCGTGTGTTTTCCAGCCAGCAGTACCCCTGCTGGTTGGGAGTTTATTGAATAGTTTACAAACATGTGTCACGCTGAGTATAACATGTGTGTGTGTGTGTGTGTGAGTGTGTGTGTGTGTGTTTGTGTGTATATAAGTAAATAATGTAAACAGTGTTTATTTAATGATTATGTATCAACATAAAATACATTTCGAAGCATTCAAATTTCTTCTGAAAATATTTTGGTTTGAAAACTATAAATAAAACGGACCACTATTTCTTTATGACTTGTACATCCTATTTGATTGCTTACTAAAGCGCATGTCAGTGTTGGTAGATCTAATCCAAAAGCTGTTCCAAATTGAAGTAGTCACAGTTTAATGAGACCACACAGCATATATGAGTATTGCAAAAAATAATTTATTTAATTTAAACAGTTTCTAAATAACTTATCTCTTATGTAACAGTACCGGTATACACAACTTTCATGAAATTATCTGTTTAAACTAAGAATATTGCAAGTATGTATAAAGTAGTGCAAGTATGTATAGTCATAACGCATCTGCTTTAGATATGTCTTTGCTTAAACAGTGAATGTTGGATCTTGTAGCTGCCGGCACACTTTATCAAAATGAAGATGTTCATGTTAACGAAGATGCAAACGAAATATGGGGCATTCTTTAACAGATCCGTGTCAAATATGGGGCGTTATTTAACAGGTACAACCCAAATAAGTGGCGTTATTTAACACACACACACACACACACACACACACATATATATATATATATATATATATATATATATAAAGATTTCACATAAGCACGTGAAATAACAATCAATGTTACGGTTGAAAGATCTTAGTCTTGTTTTCCCATTTTCTTATTGTGGTTTGATCATTGATATATATATATATATATATATATATATATACATATATAAAGATTTCACATAAACCGTGAAATAACATTCAATGATCAACCACAATAAGAAATGGAAAAACAAGACTAAGATCTTTCAACCGTAACAAGCGGTCTTCGTCAGAGTCAAAAACCCAAGAGTTTTGACCCTCAGTTGGGTTTTTGACTCTGACGAAGCCCTCTTGTTACGGTTGAAAGATCTTAGTCTTGTTTTCTCATTTCTTATTGTGGTTGATCATTGATATATATATATAAGTAACGGGTATATAAGTAACGGGTTACTTGCCGTTGCGTCTACAACGTGCTTGGTCTCCCATTCTCTTTTCTCCTGAAGACGGATTACCCGAAAATTTGAGTCTGTAAGTGTGTTTCCCTACTTTGAGTGTTGCTCTTTGTTAATCTCGAACTCGTATTGTGTCTATTTTGGATCGCATTTCGTTTTATCAGTGATATATATATATCAATGATCAAACCATAATATGAAATGGGAGGGAAAAAACCTACTTAGTTGGGTTTTTGACTCTGACGAAGACCGCTTGTTACGGTTGATCCTAGTTTTTTACCCATTTAATATTGAGGTTTGATCATTGATTGTTATTTCACGTGTCAACGTCTCAACTACAGTTAGAAAATCAGAAATGGGACTAAGATCTTTCTTACTGTCGTTTAGATGTTAATTTTTGTTTTACATGTTTATTGTAGACACATTTCAGAGCCATGTTTCACAAAAGCAGTTATACATATATAGATGCTTGAGTATTGAAAAAAGATCTCTTATCAGACAAATAAAAGTTCAGATATAAACTTGAGGCACAAAAAATTGAATGACACTCACTTACAGTCTCTTATTTTTTGTTGAACTGATTTTAGAATTCTTTTAGGCTCTTATCATCATAGAGCGTAAAAGGTTAAAGTTAAAGTTTAAAGTTAATGCTTATCACAAATTTTTAGGGTATGTAAATGAAAGAAATGCAATGGCAAGGAAAGAGGGCTCCTGGTTAAAAGCATCAGCTCAGTGTGGTTACCGTAATATTACTACATAACGATGACTCAAAATATATTAACTTATCTAATAGTAATATTTCATAAATTCACCTTATTATGGTTTTATAAGCCGATAATCATATATGATTTACTCATCCGTTAAAAATCTCACTAGTAGTAAATGACTATAATTTGATACGTTTATTGTACCGACAAAAAAAAAAGTTGTATAAGAAATAGGTAGTTTAAGAGGAAAGTGGATTGGAGGGAAGGTGTTAGTTGGAATGCGTCTGGTGGCCGCGATACATCACTGAGCGGTGACTTACTTTCCAAGAGATTTGCCTCCCGCGACCAATCAATGCCGAATCGCCTCTAACTTGTGACAAATAGCCCTCACTCCGCACAAGCTACAATACGCTTTTCATTCTTCATGCACACCCTATTTCCTCTTTTGTAATATTCCTTTTTGCAATTTTCTTTTCCACTGCCCTATTTTTACTTCAAATTGCTAGAAGAAATTTACAATTTCTAATATAAAGAAATATTTTGATTCATATACTGAACATTAAAAAGAGGTCAGCACAGAGCCAAATGCTTAGGATCAATACTAAGCTGGTGAAAGTGACATTCTTAGAATAGAAGATGAGATGACATCTCGTTAAGTTAGAATAAATAATTAATACAACGTAAGTCTCATCCTTCTTCTCTTCAAAGCTTCTCCTTATCATAACCTGTTGTTCAAAATAGCAAAGCAGTAAGTGTTTTCTTCAGTTCTATATAATTTATATTATTTTCCCCGGTTTCCATTTTTTGTATAATTCTACATATATTATGTTCAGTGTATTTAAAGCAACATAGAGGAATTAAAAATACACAATTACGGTCTCTAATTTTCGATTTGACCAGTCATCAGGAGAGAAAAGAGAGGGAAACCAAAACGCTGTGGTTCAGAGACTGCTGGAGACCAACAATGTTGCAGCACACACGTCCGGTCACAAATAATAACGTAGACAAGAATCAATTTAAAATTAAATGTAGGGTGAAAAATAGGAATAAATATAAGGGAAACAGAGGGATGAACAAAGGATGCTATACAAAAATAATTAAACGTAAAACTACTAAGCTTTAATAAAAATTATATTAAATTAATAAATAAATATTAAAATAAAATAAATCATATTATATTATTTAATAATATAATACTAAATAATAAAAACTATTTGATAATCAAACACCAAGTAGTAAAGATAATATATGTCATATATATGTATACTACGGTACTGTTTTCTTGACCACAAATTACTAACAAACACTTTTTCTTCTTCTTGGAATTTGATCAGGGTTAATATACGGAATCACGTTTCGCCTTTATATTAAGACATCCTCAGGGCTATAAACTAACAAAAAAACAATAAATAATGGACATTTGTCATTTCTACTTTAAAATCATCATAAGAAATTTAAAAAACTTACTCAAGGCTATCTTCTGTTACCGTACCAACATAACCGTTATCTGTCATTTCATGTGCTGCTACCCAGCGACATAAAAGGGTAGCTGGGTACTAAAAACTGCAACTGCCAAGGTAATATATATATATATATATATATAATCAATGATCAAACCACAATAAGAAAATGGGAAAACAAGACTAAGATCTTTCAACCGTAACAAGCGGTCTTCGTCAGAGTCAAAAACCCAACTGGACTCTGACGAAGACCGCTTGTTACGTTTGAAAGATCTTAGTCTTGTTTTCCCATTTTCTTATTGTGGTTTGATCATTGATTGTTATTTCACGTGCTTATGTGAAATCTTTATATATACATATTATATATATATATATATATATATATATATATATATATATATATATATATATATATATATATGTTACCGTGGCAGTTGCAGTTGGCCCCTCAACGCTAGTTTTAGCTCTCTGATGTAAAGGCATAGCGATCTGTTTTGGCCTTAGAGCATTGTATCTAATATATATTTGTTTATAGTGGTGTTTAATTCATATATATATAAAAGTGAAAAATAAACTTGAGAAGCAAATAATTAAAACTCACACACTTATCGTCCCTAATTTTTAGCTTCTGAAAAGAAGAAAAAGCAGGTAGACTGATAAAGATAAGTTGGAAGATAACTAAACCGGATTGATGTTTTTAATTAAGAGTCATTTCCCCGTGTCATAGCATTTCTTCCATTCCCATCCCAGATAGTTTATTAACAGTTCTTTGATGTAACAATCTTGGACCATGCAAAAACTATACGATGTGAATCACAAATAATATATTTTGTTATTACAGAAATTAATGTTATAATTATTTTCACTGAGTTAGCAATCTCTGGAATTCAAATAAAGCATGGTTTTGTATTCAAATAAAGCGAGGTTTGTATTTACCACCTCTCACATGAAAATTAAATACATTAATACATTATTCAATTGGTATGTGTGTTTTTATCAAATCTATATTTATTCAAGTAATTTACCTATTACGAGTAAAAATAATTTACTAACAAGGAATAACAATTAATGGCAGAATAACATAGGCGCTTGTATTTAAGACATAACAATAGGAGTAAGTCTCACTCAGATGAGTCTCAGTCTTGACGAGGGTAGTCTAAGAGGGTTGACAGCTAGCGATAGTTTTTTTTACTCTTTTCTTCCTCTACTGCTTTGTTTATCCTTTAAAATACCTATCTCGCTTCCCACTCCTCTCAACCCCTTACCAGATGTTTCTACATCTTACCTAATGTTTCTACATTAGTTTAGTTGGGATTTGACTCTGGGGAAGACCGCTTGTTTCGGTTGAAAGATCTCAGTCTTTTTTCTCATTTCTTATTGTGGTTTGGACGTTGATGAGACATGAGCACGCCTTGTCTGGCTCGTTCCTATCCCTATTGTCTTTATTATCACTCACTCTTTTACTTTTTTAAACATTGCATAAAAATACTAAGAACACTTCTGGGATAGTACAATGACGTAATTACAAAGCCAATTATAACTGAATACTTGAGAATAAAGTAATCGTATATACAAGAAAAGTAGTAATATATACTATATTATTATGGCAACGAGAGTTTGATTTTTTTTCCTGGAAAATTGACCGAACCCCGATTAGAGAACACACCTATTCTATCAAACGGTCGATATATTATTGAATCTGTTATATTTTATATAGTTATTTTTATTACTTTTTAAAATACTGTAAACAAATTTCAGTCATTATGAAAAACCTTGTTGAAATAATATTGACAGATTTACATATATTGATGATTACTGAGATCCAATATATACCAAGTTTTCTTATCTTCACCACATATATTATACACTATTTTTCTTTATCGAACTCGGTCCTGCGTCAAACACATCTCTATGGCTTAAAGGTGTTTTATCAAAAAGTTTTTTACTCTGGACCAAACGTCGACAGATAAAAATAATATATATATACGTTTAGTTGGGTTAGTGACTAATAAGAATTGAACACTTGTAAATCAAAGTGGGTTGGAGTATTGTGGTTGTTGAAAAGGACCCAGTTACTAACTTTACTGCGAACCCAATGATCTTGGGTTCATTATTCAAGGTTAATGGAACACTGAAAAGACCAGTACTATGTTCTGGCTATAGTAGTTGTAACTATCTTGCAATGATGAATATACAAGGTGCTCTATAAAAATAAGAATATTGACAGAAAGCATGAGCTTCACCGTGTAGTGAAATGCTGAGTTCATTTATTTTTTTTTTTTTGTTTTTATGTGGTGGGTACTTGGTTGGTTCTTTTACAGACTGAATAGGTTAATATTTCATTTCTTCAGTCTCTATTGAGTCATCTGGGCAAAGGAGCTCTTGTAGTCATGTCAGTGCAAGTAGAGATTACACAATTCCTGTTGATACAAGCATTTTGACCCTGGACTCAAACTTCACTTAGAGACTTCTTCGAGTAATTAGTTTTGTTGAACTTGAAGTGAAACTAGAAGCATTGTTGAAGTTTACTGTCGCTATTGCGGGTTGGATGATTAAAAGTTGGATATTTTTCAAATCTGACCTGTTGACTGTTTCTTGTGACTTATTTCAACAACTCTTCGGTTATCCTCAAGGAAAATTATGGCGCAGACATTGGTCATTATACACAAGTTTCTATTAGTTTTCCGGAGAGAGATATAAGATTACTTGGATTTTGTGACCACTCAGAATTGTTTTTATAAGTCAAGGTGGTCACTAATCCTACTAATCATATGTCTTCCACCGTACAAATAGATAAATAATAAATAATTCCTCCAACTGATAGAATCCTTAGTTAAAAATTAACGTATTGCATAAAGAAATGATAAATTTCGGATTATTCAAGGGTAATGGAACATAAAAAACACCAATACTATCTTCTACCTATAGTAAAAAATTGCCTTTGTGTCCAATGATATTATTAAAATTTCAGATTTCAACATAAATTATTCATTAAAAGTAAATTTATTTTAAAAATTATAAAAATAGTTGGCAACGTATTATTAATTAATGTATCTAATATTTAATGATTATTCAGTTGAATAAACGACTAAACAATTGGCATCATTTAAAAAAAAAGAAGAAAATAATGATGCATTCAACAAAAATTGATTTATTTTGTTTCTAAAATCACGCTAAATGATAATCAAAACAAATTAACAATATAGTTATCCAAGTGATTTTTAGTGCAGCTGGTAGATAGGCCCACCAGCTGATTTATGTAGCCCATTTTATTACATTTAATGTCATCATTAACATGAACTGTTTCATTGTTAACATGAGTTTACCTTAACATGTTGTTGTTTGTTGTTTTCCAATGCTCACATTTATAGTTCTTTCACCTTTTACTGCTATTCTTGGGGCACATATGGTGGCTCATTTATAATTGGGCACCCATTTCAGTAATGGGTGAACCACATTACCTGTTGATTTTGCATTGGGAGTCCTAAATTTTACCTAACTCAAGTGTATTTAGAGTAGGGGATCTTTAACGAGTACCTGTCAAAAGTACAGGCTCGGGACCAACGGTTTAACGTCTTCTCCGAGGTATGACTTACTCAGATTTTTTCACCTATCTCGTAAATAAATCGAGGGTCAGGTGGGTATCGAACCGCGGACCTTCCAGTTCAGAAGCGAGTACGTTAACCACTGGGCTAACCTGGCCCCTAAGATAAGTTAACATAAATTGATTGTTACAAGTCTAACTCATTACTTAGAGTCTGTCTCCTGGCTTAATGATTGGATATTGTAGCCTTACCTGTTTTTAATTAAATGATAGTCATTCCAGATTTATCTTTGAATGCAGTACTCATCTAAGTAAACATGCAAATTATTTTTCATCATGACAGACAGCAGTCACATTATGATGAATCATTTGATTAAATTGATTGCTGCGATAGCGGGTTTACTCTAGCAAGTTACGTGTAGACCACTAGAGGTTTTTTAAGAAATTCTCTTTAGTAACACACCTCTGAGTCTATGTGAGTAAATCACATGTGAAGAAGGTTAATGATCTGACGACACTACCGCTGTATAAATAAAATGCATACATTTTGATGCTGTAAAGCGAAAATACTGTTCACTTACCTGACAAAAAGAAAGAAAGCATAATTGCATGAAACTAGATAAATTAGAGGAAGAAAGGATGTCTTCGGGCATATCATCAAAATTGATAATAGCACTTGCCCCTGATAATAAATATTCAAGTGAAGTGACATCGTTTCTAAAGGAAATAAAGCTGTACAACAAAATATGAGGAATTAGAGAATTGAATAAAACCAGATAGTACTAATGTCCTAGTAGACTATGCACTTATAAAAAAAACTAGATAAATATTAAAAAATTATATTTATTGTAATTGAATGGATGGAAGATAGAGAAAGAACTTTGTTGTATTAACTGAAAAAAATACACAAATGAACAAAATGAATATACTTAGCGGATTTTTATTTTTCTTAACACAAACATTCCATATTATAACCTGCTACAGAACTTAATTAGCAATTATATGATTCATTTTGTTTTAAGTATTATACACATCCAGTGGCCAATTTATTTAATCCGTATAATTTGGTATGTGGTATGATCAAAAGTTAGTATTGTTTCAACCACAGTTTATATTTTGAAATCAATACAGCAGGTTAGTTGTTTTAAAAATATACGTTAAACCATCATCCTTTCTAATCATTTCTGATTAAAAGTTAATCATCATTTCTGTAAAATTTTTCGGACCAGAATTGAATTATCAAAAGTAATTTGATTGATTTGTTTAGTGATTTTTACAGTTTCAAAGAAAATGGTGATTTTTGGTAGTTGTGATGACTGGTTGACTGTGCAAGTCACTTGCTGTTTGCATTATGTCTTCTTTAAAATCTATTAGAGACCATGTAAAAGCAGTGTCAAATATTCAGAAAATAACAAACAGTATGAAAATGGTTGCAGCCTCGAAATATCTGAAAGCTGAAAGAAAATTACAAGAAGTCAGGTATTTTGGGATGGGTACATTAAAATTTTACAATCTTAACAAAATTAATCATGCAGCGGATAATGTAATTGTGCCTGTTACTTCAGATAGAGGTTTATGCGGTCCGTTACATGTTAAAATATGTAAAGACGCTAGAGGTGAATTGAAGAAGAAAGAAGATCAATTAATATGTATTGGAGAAAAAGCGAAAAATATTTTGAGATTTGAATATAGAACATTCATGAGATTGGTCATAAATGGAGTCGGACATAGTATACCAACTTTTTTAACGGCATCAACCATTACTAGTAGAATTATAGCATCATTCATTCAAGCTATACTAATTTTTCCAAAATCAATAAATATCTTGAATTTTAGCATCACAAGAAGCTCCATATTTACGATGCCTCTTGTTGACAACACGCAGGTAGTTAGTAGGTACGAAGTAGAACCTGAGGACCTTGAATCGTATATGGAGTTCTCATCAGCTTCAATTACCTACTATGCACTTCAAGAGACTTATGTTGCTGAATTATCATCACGGATTTCATCAATGAGTACTGCTTCTAAAAATGCTGGAAAAGTGAAGAAGCAACTTCAGTCAGTCTACAACGCTAAACGACAAAGTAAAATTACTTCAGAAATCATTGACATCATATCAGGTGTCAATTATATTGAAAGTAGATCTAAGCCAAAGAAAAAGTAGTCATATTCATTTCATTCCTTCTTTGTAAATAAATAATTTTATTTTAATAACTGTGTGTCGTCTACACAATAGAATGAATTATAATAGCGCAGTATAGTAGTAATGTCGCACTATTTAATCATAAACTCCTATAAATTAGTAAAAGAGTTAGATTTTAGAAGATCGAAAATCTAACATTATTAAGCTTTTACATCAGTATTTAATCTATTCTTAGGCTTCAACCTTGAACAATCTACATAAAGTATAAATTGACTATTATTACTAAGCATATGTATGCCATCTATAAATCTACAAAACGAATAAGGGTCCTTCGAAGAATTAACTTTCTTAATTGTTAACCCTTCTTTTACTAACATAATGGGGCATTATCTGACATGCATTATACACAATAACAATGTTTCAAGGGAAGGAAAAGCAGACAGATTTCGGTTGATCAGATATTAATTAAATTACTTGGAATACATTATTAAATTAAAATAAATTAAAAAATTAATAATTAAAATGTATTTATAAATAGATGTATTAATATTATAATTTATTTAAATACAATACATACGAGCTAAATAAAATAGTATTTTTTTGCATCTGTTCTTGGAAAATAAAAAAAAGATAATGTTTGTTTTCTGGCTTTTTAGATATAAATTTCATTTTTTCTTTTAACATTTGGATTTCAAAAACTTTCAGAAATGTTATGTTCAGAGATGAACAGAAAATATTGTTTATCTATCATTTTTTGCAATTAATGGAATAGTAACATTTGTTTAACGTTTTTGTTATAGTATTAAGTTGCTTTTCATTAAGTAAACAATTTGTTATTTTGTAGTAATTAGTTGTAATTGAAGGTTAATAAATTAGTCTCTATAAGTAGGTTTTAAGGAAAATACGCTTTACTGGTTGCTGTTTTCCAGTATTGCCTGTTTGTGCTGAAATTATCTTTAACTTCATCATTACAAGTTCAACCTATACTAAGTTTATAAGAACTCATTTCTTTATGTGAGGTCGAGCTCATAATCGCTCAAGTGCCTATTTGACACTTCCATCAAATGCCACAGGACAAAAGAGAGCAGGGATTAGGTTCGACGAGACCCATGTATCCTGGGTAATGGTCAATTCAGTCGTGCGGAAGTCTTTCATACACTGTTGGCCTCTTGAGTGCTATGTTCTACACCAAAGCTAGTAGGATAATTTTTACTAAAATAATAGCAATTATTCGTAGAGTTATTTATTTTAAATAAATCGTCTTTAGAGTAGAGTTAAAATATTTT
Organism: Hermatobates lingyangjiaoensis; assembly: GCA_026182355.1. Taxonomy (NCBI): domain Eukaryota; kingdom Metazoa; phylum Arthropoda; class Insecta; order Hemiptera; family Hermatobatidae; genus Hermatobates; species Hermatobates lingyangjiaoensis. The sequence continues at coordinate 1,607,610 of JAPFBL010000150.1, forward strand.
ACAATATTTCGTTTAAAATACAGTGGAACCTCTACATACGAGATTCGTTCCCGGATCGTGCTCGTATCTAGAGCGAATTTTTCCCATAAGAAATAACTGAAAACCAATTAATTTGTTCCCGGCCTCCCAAAATCATTCAAGTTAACCCTAAATAACTATGAACACATCTTCCTGATTACTAAAAACATTCAAATAGTGACTGAATAAAAAAATACAATAATAAGATAAATAAGATGATATTAACGAAATAAAATGCGAGTTTATTATGAGCACTTCCACTTAAAATTAAAGTTAACTTTATGAAAAACTAAATTTTTTTACGGCACTAATTTATTTATGCACTTTTTTCTGCTTTTTTTTGCTTTTTAACATTACTGTATCAGTTTCGTAACTGATTCTCGTAACTTGGCCACCTAGCGGAACCATCTGGAAATTCTCATAACTTGGATTTTCTCTCGTATGTAGCGCAAGATTTTTGCTCGAAAGACCTCTCGTATCTCGAGTTTCTCGTAAGTAGAGTAGCTCGTATGTAGAGGTTCCACTGTATATGTAAAATAGTAAAATCAAGAACTAACTTCGAAACACTTAAAAAGCAATTTAATTTTGTAATAAGTAAAAAAAAATCACAAATTATATTTGAACATATCTGGCAAAAAATAATTGCTTTCTTGATATATGTACAAGTTAATAAGATAGAAAATACAATTTTTTTAAAACAAATTCTATTTACTTAGGATTGTTATGATGTTATTGATCTAAGCTTTTAAAAATTTCCCTAGGATTTCCTTTAAAAATATCATATTATTAAAAGTGTTGAAATTTTCTTAAAATAAGGAAGTTTCTTAAAATTACAGCCCTGCTCCTTCCACCCCAAGTAGGGAACCCCTGGGTTATATAAACCATGAAACCGTAGCATGTTCAATTTTCGACGGGTAAGAGCATGATTTGGTCATAGGAAGATCATAAACCTGCAAACCTGAGTCTGATAAAGTATTATCTGCTATACAAATGTGCATGTAATGCCAGTTGAAGGTATATTCCATGTAATGAAGTTAGAAAGGCATGAAAGAGTAGGTGGCTAATTCAACAATTACAACAATGTGTGTCCAAATAATTAACTTATTTTAGAGGTGACAAATCTTAAACTTAGTTTAGGAGTTTTGACTTTATTGTTTGACTGAGGTAACTTAGTTTACTACGAACTGAACAGTGAGATCTTGCTCTAAATCTTAATTTTATATAAATGATTATGTTTGCTGTTCAATAGAGTGAATATAAACGCATCAATATCAATGACTTGTTAAATATCACTATTGTATATACATTTCAGTAGGGAAATATAAGAACTCCATATGTAGTGGGGTATTTACGTGGATAGCAAGAGTTGCATTAACAATCTGTGTACTGAATGACTTCTACACACGTATGCTTGTTGTCAGCCCTGACAGAAAGTATCGGAGAGAGATTTCTTCTGTCTCATCAATGGCATCCTCAATACTAAATTATCGCAACAAAAATTATAAATATTGATATTACGTTAGTATAAATAGAATCTTAAAAAGCTATCTTTTTTTTAATCTAATTTAAATCCTAACTCTAAATTATGAATTTAAAAATGTTTACTGGCGCTAATCTATTTAAAAATTTAAATATAACTTCGGAGAGTAGCTCTAATGGTATAAAGACTGTTTCTGGGTTTGTCGCAATCTAGAGATTGCCAACGAAATTGAAGTGGAAAAACTTGGTAAATCTGTTAGGAAAGAAGCAGCGGCTCTTAATACAAGGCCCTTTCCTCAGCCATCAGAGGCCCACTCTTAAAATGAGTTCCCTTTGTCAATTCAGCTTAGAATAGTTCTTATATTAATTGCCAACGATAAATTTTCAAGTGAGCTGATTTGATTCATTATCTTAATTATTTTTTCTCGAATACAAATTAACAAACCAATAATAGTTTTTTTTATGTTTTCCTCTAAATATTAACTTTGTTTCAAAAGGTATTATCTCCTATAGTTCTCCATTTAAAAAATATTAAAACAAATCATATTTAAACAGCGTGGAGAATTAAAGAATTAATGCACATCAGAAGGAATAACACTAAGGTTTAGAGCACAATTTGCCAAGAAGTGCATTTCATTGTTTCATAACTGAACTAATTAATAATCGAGGCTTCATTAATATTCATTCTTAAGTTAAAATTTTACATTTGTATGCAAAAAATACCTCTTTGTAAATAAAAAATGGCGGATCTTTTAAAATTAAAGCTATTAATTAAGACTGCCGATAAGAATTGAAATTATTGGAGCCTGAATTCACATCTATATAAATAGAAGAATGATTTTGTCTGTAAACTTCTTAGAATTGACGCATTTCAAGTTTTCTTTACGTTTCATACATTAGAGAAACCTAATACTTAAAAAAAATTCTGTCGGTTTGTCCGCAAAATTTTGTCACAAGTAAACTCAGTCACCATAAGACATAGCAAGCTGAAACTTTGACAGTAGATTTCTGTCTTAACTTAAAATATAGACTCTAAATTTATTGGAAATTCAACGTAGGAAAGAAGTTATGGACGTTTAAAGCAAAAACTTTTGTCACAAGTAAACTCAGCCACCGTGAGACACAGCGAGCTGAAACTTTGACACTAGATTTATGTATGTATAGCTTAAAATATAGGCTTTGAATGGATTGAAAATACAGCGTAAAAGCGAAGTTATGTACCTTTAAACTGTATTTTGTTAACTGCACGTATATGTTTATTTTGAAAATATGCAAGTGTAGTAAGTGGGTATTGTTAGTTGATTTTAATTTCATTTGCGTATATTCAAGATGTACTATCAATTCAGAATAAATAGCTTTGTGAACGAGCAATTCTCAGCCCTTACTAATTAACAAGCAGGAACAATCAACAAACAAGTTCTTATGCTATATCAAGCCGAAGAAAGAACTTACAAGTCAGTAAAAAGGGTGATTAGTGATGAGGAAGCAGCTCATTATCCAACTGAATTTCTTGACTTCGTGACTGCTTCTGGACTCTCTGCTCTTGAGTAAAAATTTAAAGTAGGAGCACCAACCACGCTGAGATTTAGTTGCAGTAACAAATTTCATGTTACGAAACTTGAGCGCCCAAAAATGTGCAATGGGACACGACTCTGAGTTCTTGCACCGCACAGATACGGCATAGAAGCGGACATCATGACTTGGTATGGTACTGGGGAGTCTGTGTATATACCACGCATACAATTGATTCCGAGCCACTATCCGTTTCCATTCAATCGATTGCAATATCCCGTCAGCGTCTATTTCGCAAATGATGGTAACTAAGTTCGAAGGGGAAACTCTATCTACCGCAGGAATTGAAGTAAGTGAGACCAAGTGTTTCTCACATTGTCGACTATGCCCATACTTTCCTTGCCCAAGAGTCAGATGTTCCAACTCTTTGTTCTTTCATGAACCTGAAGGACAGACAGCTAATGTGGTGTATACAAAGGCATTTTCTTAACACTGTACTAATAATGATATTTTCTACTATTCCATAATTTCTAATGATATTTTAGAATACCATGTATAATCAAATTTGTGACTCTGTCAAAGACGGGTACGTTTGCTGGTAATAGATAATAAGAGATTTTCTTATGATATCATAAAAAAAAGTATCTAACGCATTTTTCATAAGCCAAGAATATATGGATGCCGCATCTATGTGTTCACCATCATTCGGGTATAAACTTACCCTCCCGCACGTTCACATAAAGCTATCTTCAAAAAGAAATGGTCAGATAAGAAAACTTCAGATATTCTCAGTATCTGTGGGAGATAAAAAAGCCTTGTACCTTGATGATATCGTAATACCAGGTGGACTTTATCAGTTTGCTCGATAGGTACTTTATATGTGAAGGATGAAATGTATGTACCTTGGAGATGTCTAAAAACATTCTTCTCGAATTTGTACTAAAATATGCACTATTCAATACCCCAGCTCTAAAAAATTTGGTTAAGAAATAAACAAGTACTCATAATGTAGATATAACTCGATAGCACAAACATGTTTCCATTCAGATATATAATGAAAATTAATTAACGAACGAGTTATTCCTTTACAGAAAATAAAAGAACGCTCCAATAATCTAAGTGCAAACGTTGAGGAAAAAACTCCATGGAGGAAAGGAAAGGAAGTTTGCTTCTAAAATACCATAAAAAAGTTTTAACTGGAAGTCTTTAAGCTCTTCTTTCAATGAGTCATCAATTGAATGATTTTGTTTTCTCTTCTCACAGCTGTCTGAATTTCTTATACAAGTTTGTAAAACAAAAACGATCATCCTCTTTTTAATCTTACATTCCAATGGAATTTGTTATAAAACAAGTGAACAAACATGTTTTTGGAGTCGTACAATAAGACTGCAGGCTAGTTGGGTTCCTAAGAACGTAAGTGTCCATAGGCCTACTTTATCTGATAGTGAAATCTATTATTACTGTATAATTGCCCATGTTAATTTATTTTAATTACTTAATGCTGCAGTTTCATCAAAGAGTCTAGAAATTATATAGTAAAACTATATTATAATCATAATCCATGTAAAGTTTAAATGTATTTATACACATATATTGGTATGTTTCGGCAGCAAGTCCTGTTTTAAGCATATTCTGTTGTAAGTAATAGCAGATTCTGCATTCACGACGTTTTTACTTATCTCTTCTATTTTCCTCACCATCAATAATAGTAATAGATTTTGCGGCTAGAACACTAAAAACACTTGACCATGAATATCTTATCTAATTACTATTAAACTAAACTAATACAACAACTTTCGGCCCCGTGGTCATCATCAGGTTCTTAAACTAATTGTATTAACTAAATGTACAGATTACATACTAAATTGTTGTTTATATGTCAACTGAACACTGTTATGCTATATAGTTAATGGGTTAATTCTACTGAGGTTAGTAATATTAGAATTAGTAATAATACAATCCGTCATACCTCGTAAAGTCTTAGAAAAGCTCGACCGGTTTCGGGTCCGTCTGGATCCCATCTTCAAGAGCACCTAACTGACTGTGAATGTTATTTTCCTATAACCTACCTATATATATCATCTACATTGTGTAATCAGTGTTGTGTGTGTAGTTAATTTTTTTTCATATTTCTTTAATTGCTATGTTTTTCCTTTTATTTCTTATTTCATTATCTATTTCCAGTTCCTTGTGTCGTCTTTTAAATGTTATTAGTGGTTTTGTTAAAATGTCGGTTTAGTGGTTTGTTTGTTCATTGATTATATTGTCTGTCATTTTATGTTTGTATATTTCTATTTGTTCCTGTATGTTCATTCGTTGTCCTTTTTGTCCCGTCTGTAGTAAGTCCATTGTGTTTTCCATACTGTCTGGGTTATGTCCAAATTTGTTTAAGTGGTGTGCATAGTTTGATTTGTTTGTGTTGTTAGTGTAGTCTTTAATGTGTTCTTTGAATCCGTCTTTTAGTGTCCTTCCCGTTTGCCCGATGTAGTTTTTACCACAATCTTTGCATTTAATCCTGTATATTCCGCTTTTCTCAAATTTGTTCTCTCTTGTGTCGTTTGTGATTTGGTTTATAGTGTTATTCGTTTTATAACCTATTTTTAATGAATATTTTCTTAGAAGAGTCGCAATTTTTTCGCTAGGTTGCCCTATGTAAGTTAAAGATCCGTATCTGTTCGTTATTCCCGGTGTTGTACTGTTAGTATTGTGTTTATTTCTTCTTTCGTTTATTAGTCTGTATAATTTTTTCCTTATACCCATTATTTTTTGCTATTGTTTTTATGGTATTTAATTCCTTATTATAGTTAACACACAGACTACACTGATTACACAATGTAAATGATATATATAGGTAGGTTATAGGAAAATAACATTCACAGTCAGTTAGGTGCTCTTGAAGATGGGATCCAGACGGACCCGAAACCGGTCGAGCTTTTCTAAGACTTTACGAGGTATGACGGATTGTATTATTACTAATTCTATGTTTAAGTGAAAGTTGGTGGAAAAAATGTTTATTTAGTTTAAAAACCTTCAATTTTGTTGTTGTTATTATTATTTTGTCTCTTTTTATTCCTCATCAGCTATTCTTAATAGCTTTTCCCTTTCGATTCAGCCTACATGTATCATGAAGAGCGGTCTACTGGCTTTTGTTATTCTATCGTACTGTTTCCTTTTCTGAGGATACTGTTAGAAGTTATAAAAGTGAGTCATAGATTAAGAGAAATGAATATGGAGATAAGAAAAAAATGTCTTCAATATTTGGTCCTTATTATCATTAAAAGATAAGCTTTATTCGCCTGTCAAACAGCAAGTCATCAAGTATTCCTGTGATGTTATTTTAAACTAAATCAAATTGTTTACATCAAAAAATAAAATATAAGGATATTAAAAATGACTATAACTAACAGATTAAATTAAGGGGCCAGGCTAGCTCAGTGGTTACGTGCTCGCCTCTGAACTGATAGGACCGGGGTTCGATCCTCACCTGGCCCTCGATTTATTCACGCGGGAGGTGAATAAATCTGAGCGCGTCGTCCCTCGTTAAACCGTCGGTCCCGAGCCTGTACGATGTCAGGTACTCGTTAAAGATCCCTACTCTAACTACATTTGAGTTAGGTAAAATTTAGGACTCCCACTGTAGAATCAATCTTCATTGTGTGGTATCACAATGGGCCAATGCTCGGGCTACGTGTGTTCCCTTGTGGAACTGCCACTGCAACCTAACCTAACCTAACAGATTAAATTAATTAATAAGAATTTATTAATTTCATCACTAATAGAATTAAAATCTACTCTGTGCTTCTGAGTATATTTTCTCTAAAGTGTTGGGTGTAAAAATGCTGAGTAATCAGCTTGTGTTTCTTACAGTGACATGTTATTTATTCAACTTTCCTTGGTAACACAGGTAATATTTCCACTAATATATTTCCATTTTAACTCTAAATCTGCTTTCAGTGATTCTATAACTCAGTGTTTCCCAAACTTTTTCGAGTGACCGCCCCCTTGGGTCCATAAACCTATAACTCAACACCCTTGAATAATAATCAGATTCCTAGACTAAATAACCAAATGAATAACATTTTAATAATTCAATTAAAATAATTCCTACTCGAATATTTATTTAGAATCCAATAGATGTATTATTTCATAGCATATTTATGCAAAAGAATTAATACACAATAAAAGAAACTTAGTTGAGAAAATACTTTTAAAATAAAAATGAACTATCAAAACAAATAATTTTAAGAAACTGTTTCCTAGAAGTTTACATGTGGTGTTTTCACTTAAATTTAGAAATTATATTGCATGAACATTTTCAATTTATGGAAATAGAATTCCGGCTTATATTTGCATCCCCCCCCCCCCCCCCAAAGTATCAAAGGGGGGGCGGTACCGCTCACTTTGGGAAACACTGCTATAACTGTATAGAAGATGAACAAGTTTTGTAGTAGAAATGGTTTTGTCTTGCTTTTAGATTTGGGGTCAAAAGCCGCAAAAATGCTTCGAGTCCGAGAGGAGGAGGAGAAATGAGAAGTAGATTATTTTGAGGGTTTAATTGGTTGTGTAGGCTCTTCAGACCTCCCACAGAACTCTCTTCACTGTCTCTGTCATTTCTCTTATCTCCACTCTTCAGTTCACCGCTGTTGACTAGTTTTTTTTTTCTTTCACAAATAATCTAATTCACTTAAAGTAGTCCTGACTTTCCGTCTTTGTAAATTCTCTATACTTCAATAACATACTAAAAAATCCTTTAAACTTTAATAGCTTTTTACAAACAAAATAATTCTAACGTCATTAAAATTATTTTACAAAAGCCAAACAAATATTTTATACACAAATCTCCAACAGTTGGGAGATTTAAACTTATGTGTAAGTGGAAAAGGAAAGCCAGTCATCGGAGGGTCGAAGGCCGTCATATATATCCCTCAAAATTTGATAAAACCAATTCGAATCGCCAGGTGCTACAATGACTGGTGTTTTAATACTTCTGTCATTATCACTTACTTTGGCATTTTGGACGCACTTTCGCCACTTTGAACACTTGTAGATCGCTTAAAATACCTATCAAGAGAAATCTGCCTTGTTTTTGATAATAAAAAGCCACGAAAATAGTCAACACCATCGTCATTGAATAATGAAGCTGCTTGATATGCGTTTAATTCTTGTCTATCTTAATCGACATCAGTCACCCCTCTTTACCTTCGTCACCGCCGCAACCGACTATCGCTCGTATTAGAAATTTTTTACTCGTTGTACGAGACAATCATTAATAGGAATGGCTGCTCGTAAAGTGAATTGTTGATACAATTATGCACTCCTTTTATGAAGGTCTACCGTACTGTCATAGCTAAGTGCTCAGGGGATTCACTCTTTGTAGAGTAGCTGTTTCTGATGTTCAACCGTCTCTGTAGTATGCACTCACTGTACTAACAAACTTCCCATCAAAATGCAGAAGCATTAATCATCAAATATGAATTCATAAATTAGCAACTGTTGTTCTAGAGCGTGAGAGGATTGGTATCACCTGCCGGTACTCAAACACAATCGGCAAACACAATCGGCGCATGGTCCGGTCTAGTCACCTCATTGCCTCAACCAGCTGTAAGACATTTGGCTCTTGTATGGTTCTAAACACAAGGTCTGATGAATACTCAAGTCTTTAACTGACTTCCATTTGAGTTCCTGTCACTAGGAGAAGAGCAGCATCTTATCCGATATACGTGGAGGACTAAAGAAATATAGCCTCTGCCAGTACTCATAGATCAGTTACAGTGACAACTGACATTCGAATGGATTATGAGCTCCACTCATATTCTGAACAGTCAATCAACAAAAAGACAGAATGTCTTCAGGATTGCTTCTTGAATTGAAAAAGCCCTTCTTCTTGTATTATTTCATACACAACTATATAAACATTCAATACTATTTTAACATTATTATAAAAAGAATTAGAATAACTTTCGCTGTACACAAATCTGGGAAACCATTTATACATCTCATAAACAAATCATTAGTTTAAAATCGACAAATAAGAGCAATACCAAATATAGTTCTGGGATAAAATAGTGTTCTCTTGGCCATTCTTTGGATAACTCATTAAATACTATTTTTATATATCTTATGCTGCAAGCAGTAGTGTTAGAGGTCATTAAACTAATATTTTGTAAGGCGTAAAAACTTAACATAAACAGATCAAACCTACTAATAAAAACTAGATGATCACTTTATTATACGAGATATTTAATTTAATTTAGTCATTTGTGGAGTAGATATTCAGGAACTGAATCACTAATTAAAAACCATGTACTTTCAAATGAAATGTAAGTGCTTTTTCTTTTCAAATAAAAGTAATTATCCCAATTCATAAATGCTATATTATTTAAAGTCAACAAATATATTTCATAAATATTGATTCAGTCGAATTCATCTGTTAAAAGCTTTTCCGCGTACTTTTTATTTATTTTAGAAGTTTTTAAAAAGAAAGGGATATATTAATGGTATTTATTCTATTTAAATATTCCAATGCACTTTACCATATTGTTCAATAAGAACGTTGTACAAGCTGAAACTGAAAGAGCTCATTTTTTGAGATTAGAAAAATCCTCTTCTTCTATCCAGTTATAATTTATCTCTATTTTGATTCAGGATTTAACCAGTCTTAAAAGGATAGCATTTTTATATAGTTACTTACTTTTTTTAAAAAGTATAACTTTTTATAGCGTTCATAAAAATTTAAAGTCCAATTTATTGAGAAAAGTTCATGTTTTTTAGTCGATTTGACCATTTGACCATTTAGTCGATTGACCAAACTTCTACATCATTTCTCTCTTTGACTAAACATTACATATGTATGACTGCCTGTTTATTCTTTTTCTTTAGTTCGTTTTCAGGCTTTGATTTGTTTATTAAAATTAAAGAGTTGATTTTCAAAATGTCAAAAAAATGACCGATTTCTGACAAATATTTTGATTACAAGTATGTATTTGTAAATATATATATATGGTATATATAACGGAAAACGATCTAAACTGGACACAATACGCGTTAAAAATCGAAGAAAAATGACACTCAAAGTAAAGAAACACACTTACTAACTCAAATTTTCGGAAAATCTGTCCAGGGAAAAAGAAAGAGCAAGGAACAAAGACGACAAAAACGCTCCCAAAGTATACCAATATATATATATATATATATATATATATATACAAAATTTTACATAAATAGGTGAAATAATCAATAATCAAACCACAATATGAAATGAGGAAAAAAGATATCAGTTGTAATTTGGCTTCTTAGATGTCCGGATCCACAGGTTATCTAAAGAGTTAAGCATTATTGTATACAGAAAACCAAGGAATGTATTTGCATATGTTCACTTTTATTCTTCCCATCCAAAAAATGTTAAAATTTCTATTCATTCACTTACTATTGATTCGACTATCATCAGGATAAAAAAATTGACTTAAATATTCAATTAATATTTATATTTACTATAATTGGTTGTTTTCACTGGTCCAACCCGTCAGCACCACATCCTTGGTGTCTTCCTGATGATGAACACAAAGTGTTCGAAGCGCGTTGTTGTTGTTGAATAAAACTTCATTTGTGTGGAGACTTTTGTTTGTTTATCCATTTTACCTCAGAATGAGTAAATACCACACAATTACGGATTGCACAACTAATAATATTTATATATAAACCACCCAATATCATGCAAATTGTAGAAGTTGAAAAAAGACTGTTCTTTAATCAACTGCTCGCACAAATTGTATACCGTTTTTATGATTTGGCTGAAATAAAATAAATATATATATATATAGGGATACTAATATTATAGTAGTGATAATTAAGTGAAATTTGCATGTAATATTTTTTTTTATTCAGTGTTGATTCACACTCTTCGATAATGTATGTAGAGTGTGTTACATTTTGTGTTCATGTCTCAATGATATTGATTCATCAATATAGACAGATGTAAGGCACATGATTAAAAATGTAAGGTTCATTTCTGTGAAATAAGCATTTTCTTTAATATCCTTACCCCTTTTTACTATAAATAAATATTTTCTATTAAAATTTATTTTAGGAAAATTATTGAGGGAAAAAAATTCTCTTGCGATGAAATAAGTAGTTGAGTAGTGGATTTTTTATTGGAAAGGAAAAATCCTGTTTCTCGTATAATAAATGGATAATATATTTAGTAGAAGGGGGATTATCTTCGGTCTGGCGTTCCACAAGAAACTCTGCAGCGACCGCTATAAATATCATAGTTAGCATATTTAGGTGCCTCCCTGGAGCAATGGGCTTTTTGTCTACCTAACCAACTATAAATCCTCTGTATTTATTGAAATTTTGTTATTAATAAATATTCATTCGATATTTAATTTACTCCATTTGTAAAAAAATCTCGAGTGGATTTCTTTAAGTTGAGTATATGTAAACCAATTATTAAAAATAATCATCAATTTATATAATTAGTATATTTTATATTCACAACTACATTTTGTCAATTATAATAAAAACATAATGAATATGTTTCTTTAGAATAATGGGTGAACGCCTAACAAATATGTATATTTAGAATGAATATGATGCTTTAATGAAAGGAACAGGTAACTTTAGCCTTAATTTAAATCTTACGATTCAGTAAATAAAATGAATTATTTAATTTTATTCAATTATGAATACTGAATAATTTATATGAATAATAATATGAATAACATTAATAATTTTATTCAATTATTAATATTATTGAACAAAATGAGCGATCAATTCATAACACTGTAGATTTGTAACTCACACTAAAATAAATTATTAGTGAAACTACTAAATGGGAATAAAAGTGATAATTAATGTAATCTGTGGCAAAATAATATAATTATTTAATTGTTTATTATATGGGCAATATGTTTGTTATTAATTAAAATATTCTTCCTCCTCCTGTTTAAACAAGGATTACCATCTGCTTTCATAAACTTTTCTTAATAACTGCTCTTTATCCTAACTACTTTTCTATGATTTAAAGGCAGTAAATGCAACAAATTTCCTAGGACATCCTAGAGCCAGTAACTATAAATGTTATCCTTTCACAGATTATTAGGAGCTTCCAATGCTACAGGATGGAATATATGTAACGACTGAATGTCCATACACGATCAGATTTGACGGAGATAGATAAATAATATGAACTTCGGTAAAAAGAAATTCAATGGGAACTCCCATGAATAGTAAAACAATTGAAGAAAAATTTTAAACAAGGAAGTAATATAAACTTTAAAAAGTGCAAAGCTTGATTCTATTCCATCGGTATTATAACCTAAAGTTTTGGTTTTCTCATTTGTGTTTTTGGACTAGAAACCTAACAGATATTCTTTAAGGAGGTTCCTTACAATAACATTGGTAGAGTCAAGCGAGGCGGTCTGTCGCTTGCTTATCTACTCAAAACAGTGATTTCTTGATAACACTATCTGCCTTGTTATCACTGGCTGTGTATCGTGGAAGCAGCGGTCCTCTGTGTCAAAGTAAGATAGAATGCGATACGGCAGCAATACGACCCAAACACCTTCAAATGACTGGCTGCCGACACAACAAAGGAAGAACCAGTTACTATCTGATCCATCCTTTCAACCATCCAACAACTCTTGTCATTCAAACAATGCAACTAGTGTTAGTGGTGACCTCTATGTAACGAGGGCACTTGAACAAACCCCGTGTATCACCCCGAATTTTATTTAATTTAAATAAATCGTGATTTAAGTTGATACACCCATCTTTTCACCAATTGACCCGTCTTGGGAATCGTAAATACTACCAACCACATACAATCAAACAAACTTAAACAAAGACTGTCTCGATGATGTTCTCTTTTTACATAAAATGCTATAATCCAACATAATTACTTAGACTGCCAATCAGATTAGATTTTTGCCACGAATAAATAATAATTCATAGTACATTTCATTACTATATTTAAAAAATCTGGAATGACCCATACTCAACATTACTATAAGTTCATATATTATCACTATTCTTGGGTATATAATATATAATAGTCCATTGAGGCATAATAGAAATATCTAAATAAATAGGATATTTTTATTACATCTTCATTCAGGTAGTACAGATAGTAATTGATCCAGTTATCAATATACACGATTGTTTTTGTATATCACACAACTGATGCATATAACATCGTTGGTATTACCACAGCAGTAATAACACTTTCTTAAAACCAAAGTGAAGGTTTTGTGTTACGAAATAATCACTTACAGGAGAACATAGCTTTAGTTCTTACAAAAATTTTGTTACTTATAGTTACATAAAAACGTCATAAAAGGATTTTGTGAACCTTAAAATATGTATAACCATCGAAATTTCGAGATGAAATTTGTCATGATCACTGTGATTTATTTACAGTAAAGTAAAAAATAATAAAGTAAATTAAAGATTCGCTAAAATCAAAATATCATTATAACACAATGAATTTATTTCCCTTTGAAAGTGGTTTAAAATGAATAGATTTTAATGAATTCAAAGATGCAAGTTGTGACTGAGATGGGTTGAGTGGATTTATGGGGGCATTATTATTGAAGCGGTGGATAGAAGTGGGAAGGTTCTAAATTAGTCTATGTTAATTGTATAAATTCAGACGAGACCAGTCCTGCAGTCCAGATGGATTGGATTAATACACTTCCACTGCTCGTGATAAATGTCCCTTCCAGGCTTGCTTAATTCATTGCTTTCTTTGCTCCATGCAAAATGCTAAAACAATTAAAATTATACTTTTCATTTGAAATACTTATTCATGGCACTGTATTATACTCTAATATTCGAAACAATCTGGGACGAGCAGAAATAACTTATAGTTGGTGAAGGAATACTGATAAAATAAGAAGCATACACTTAGGGTCCCTAATTCTCTCTCTTAAAACCATGATCAGGGAAGCAAAGAAATGACATCCCTGGATGGGCGTCATTAGGAAGTTGAGTGCAGGCCACTCCAGATTTTTTTTTATTAGAACTACCCAACAGGTAACAGGTAATATTGATAAGTGATAAATAACAAAATGAAATATAGAGTGAATAAAATGTGAATTTGGCGGGATGATAATTGCTGAATTAAAGGGTTTAGGTTGGAGGGTAAAGATTTATGAAATTTGTGGTATCTTGATTGGATTTCCTGGTAGATAAAAAGAACTTTTAAATTGTTATGAATCATATCATTAGAAACATAAAAAGGAGCTTCTGCAATTTTTTGAAGGATTTTTTGAATTAGGTTGTTTGTATTCTTTGGACGGTTGTACGCTTGGCTGATCCCCAGATTTCGAGTCCATAAGTCTAAATCGGTTTAAGTATTGTAGTAGATATTCGTCTTTTGTTGTGTAGAGTCAAGTTTATCTTTTGTCGAGAAGTCTAGATTAAGTCTTGTCGTTTCAGTCTTGTATGTGGATTCCACGTCAGTTGTTTGTCAATGTACATCCCCGGATATCGCATTACTAAAATTATAACTCAATGACGTTTTTTTTTGTTTTTAAAAAACCTCAATCTCCTCATCTTAACTCTTATTTCAAATACCTAAGCACAACCATTTCTCTGCTTCACTTCATAAAACTATTGAACAGTTTTACTGATTTGATTTTGTGGATTAATAAACTTAATAAAATGTCGAGTACACTGATTCATACGTATAAAACTCCCTATTTTATAAAGAAACCAATAAATCAAACATTTTATCTTTATTAATAATATTAATCAATTTAATTCAAGTTTTAAACAAACGAATAAGGTAATTTAAAAATACGAAATATTTTTAATTTACTAGAAAGCAAAAATTGATTGAAAATTGGATGCATACAACAGATTGGGCTTTTTCATATTTTTAAAATATCTGGAGTGGCCCGCTCGACTTCACCATAAGTAAATATAATATCAGACACGGTGACTACCAGTTGATTTTTTACTTTACTATAAGTAAAGTATAGTGATCGTGAAAAAATTCGATCTCGAGATTTTGACGGAATTACAGGTTTTGAGGTCCCAGAAGTCGTTTTATGACGTTTTTACGATGATGTCTGTGTGTGTGGGTGGGTGTCGGGGGTGAGTGTGTTAGCATTGCTTGTTACCACGCTACGGTCCAGAATCTTTGATGGATCAAGTTGATATTTTACACAAAAATGGGCCTCATAGGGAAGAAGATCCCTATTGTTTGGGAAGAATTATGCATGATGGAAAAGTCACTTCTTTTGCCAAAAACCGTTTTTTTTTAAACATTTATTTCTCCTAAACTGATAACCCTAGAGTTTTGAAATTTTGAAATTATCTTTGAGGTTTCAAATGGAACAAATGAAAAATATATTCAGAATTTTAAAACAACACGAAATATTTTTTTTTAATAAAATGTAAAACTTTTGACTTATAATTCAATCTCAAACCTTGTGAGAGCCATACAAGCCATACTGTTTGACGGACAAGAATGAAACTATGCCTATAAATAGAACATTATATGGAGAATGAGTTGAGATATTTTTTTCTAAAATTACATTCGCTAAAGGGGCGTTACAGTACGATTTGTGTTTTCAAAAAATGTTTTTTTGACGCTAAACGGCTCGTTAAAAAATAATGAAAATTTGACCAAAAATGGAACAAAAAATTAGCAATTCATAAAAAAAAATCATGATGTTTCAATTAGGGGAAAGAGCAATAGCGATATAAAAACCTTTTGTTTATCCTAGACTAAGAGATCACCTGCTATACTTGTCGAATTTTTTATATTTTTTTTCATTGTTTACATTGACTTAGAAATTTTTTGAGCGAATCCACTGAGATAAAATTGATGTTTCTAATGGAAAAATGAAAATATATTATTGACTTATAAGAGATGTAAGAGGAATAATATTGTGCAGGAAAATGATAAACTCATTAAAAAAAAAATTGTATATATGTTATTTGACAAAGGGGAAGGAAAATGATCTTGTTAAATACTAAGAAGCCATAAAATTCCCAGTATAATAATTCTGTTAAAAACCAAAAATGTAAAAGATAATTCAAAATATGAATCTTTCGTTTAGAGATTAATAACTGTAATTATCGTACATCTTTAATTAACAAATCACCTTAAAACAACATTTTCTTCGCTGTTTATGATGTTTTTCAGAGGAAAAAAGGGTATTTTACTGTTTCAAATTTGAAAATTTTACATTAATATTCAATGTAGAAGAATGTCAAGTAAACAATGTAAGAAATCTACTGGCTATTTGAACAATAGCCATGTTCTCTGGTAGGGTAATATTTCGTTTCAAGAAATGTTCACATTGGTTTTTCAAAAATGTTATTGCTGCTGTAGTTATACTAATGAAATTATTTGCAAATAATAAATTATTTGTGATGTACAAAAATAAGCTTATAAATTGATATGTCCTTCAATCACTACCTGTACTACCTCACGAATGCACCGCTAAGAATTATATCCCATTTAGATATTTATGTTATGCTTAAATGATATGTTATGTTTTATATACTCAAGAAATTTGACATTGAGTTACTTATAGTAAAGTAGAGTGTAGGCCACTCCAGATTTTTTTGTTAAATTTTAACACATACCGATCATTTATGAGTTATAAAGAACTTGAATCTTCGATCATTCTATATGTTAAAATTATTAACCTGAAGGGCAGAATCACATCGCACTCGTAAGCTCAGTGAACACCCCTCTCACATTCCACATCTAATTGTTGTAACTAAATTCAACTTCAGCTGTTAAGTTTTTCATGGCCTTTGTAGATGTACATAGAGTTATATCCTCACATCTAGAGTTTTGGGCATGATTTAACAATAATCTTTAACCATTCAAAGTTGATAGGCTTGAATTAAAATATATTGTGATCAGAAATTTCTATCTCTTGGAGACTAATAGTCTGAATCATCGTATGATGTTCAATACAGCTTCCATTCACAGTAGGTAAGAAGAGAAATTACTAGGAGATGTTCTTGATATATTATTAAATTCTGCATTTCTAATAGAAAGTATTCTTTACAATGTAGATTCAGTAGGAAGGGCTTTGTAAAGTAATTGCATTGAAAAGTAATTGAATCAGAAAGCGTTCAATCTTGGTAATCATTTGAGTTCACTTTGAGGACCTCCTTAAAACAATCTGTCAAAGACATTGCATCAAACCAACGTAAAGGACACACCATTAATGCATCATTCTATTAATTTTTTGATCATATTCAATCTATCATAGCATTCCATTCAGTAAAATAAACAGGAAATTAATCATTTTGTACCATTAAGTATTACTCTTCTTCTAATAAAAGGTCTTCTGCATATGCTTTCTTAGCATAAACATGAGTATTCAATCAGGCGTCCACAACTAACCACTAGAATAGAAGGGATAACACATCCCTTTAGGCCTAAGAACGTACTTTAGTGTTCACAACTTACCTTGTGATTGGCCAAAAATCAAACCACTAGATTTTCTCTAATTAGCCGTTTAACATTAAACATTTTTTGAAACCATTAAATATACTCTAACACTCCTCATTGTTAATACAATTGAAAAAAAATCTTTTGGCTCATCATTACATAATTTGCTTTTTTTAGGTATAATTTTATTCTGATACGTTGAATGATTGGTTTGTCCCCAAAACCCACGCTTATAAATTCAACCGTAAAATTTTTAGATTTTATTGAAGAAAATAACTTTTCAGTTCTTTTAAAAACCTGACGTTTTGTTTCTTTGATTTCTATGACAAAAACAAAATTTCAAGAATGTAGATTTAGCTGTTTGGGAGCAACAAACGTTATCTAGAAAGACAATTTGACCATAAAAGTATCCGATCATGCAATACTAAACCCTAAACTATACCTACAATATAATGATCAAACTACAATATGAAATGGGAAAACAAGATTAAGATCTTTCAACTGTAACAAGCGGTCGTCAGAGTCAAAAACCCAAGACTCTGACGAAGACTGCTTGTTACGGTTGAAAAATTTTAGTCTTGTTTTCCCATTTCATATTATGGTTTGATCAGTGATTGTTATTTTTACGTGTTTATGTGAAATATTTTTATCTACAATATAATGCCCATTTTTATATAAAATATCAATTATATATTAGACCAATGAAACAGTCTGTGCTGCAACGTACCTACAATTTTCTGATACAACCGCCTACTCACAGATGATATTTACTAATATCATCGAAAAATGATCAATAAAAGGACTTTGACGACCCGAATCAGGTAAATCCCTCAATACCCCGAGGTCATTGTATTCATACTTACTGCACTTTACTTTTAGTAAAGTAAAAAATGAATTTAGAATGGTTTGTTCATTTTAAAAAAAAATTTATATAAATATTTTACATGTAGGATTATTGCATTACCGAAGTGGTTGTGGTAACTTCATTTAGAATTTCACATAGTACTAAAATCAAAAACAAAATATTTTTAAGGTCTATTTTTGTCTCACATTGCACAAAAAGTCGAGAGGTAATAGTGTTTTGTAGTCTAACATGCTCGTGTTATTATGTTCTTCCTTAAAACCTTTACATTGGATATCTTAAGGTTTTTGATATTTCAACTTGCATGTAGCCTTAATAAAGTATGGGTTCTTTTGAAAAACTTTTCCTTTTATGCTCGGTGCAATGAAAAAATAAATATAAAAGAGTGACTTTATAAAGAGTGTACCCTTTTTATTATATTCCTTAGTCTAGACTAATCATTTGGCTTTCTAAACCATATAGCTTTATACATTTGTATTAAATACAGAGACTTTTCACTTCTTTTTTTAAATGACAAATTTTAAAAATAATAAAGTGAAAAAAATGTTTTCTTTTTTGCGTATAAAGTCTTTTTATTTGAAAGGGATTAAAGAATAATATTCTAAGTGCTCAGTGAACTACAAGTAAAGGAAATATGCCAACCATATATTTATATATAACAATGATGAAACGACAATATGAAAATATAAACAATTGAAATCGTTTTATATATATATATATATATATATATATATATATATATATAAAAAGATTTCACATAAACACGTGAAACAACAATCAATGATCAAACCACAATAAGAAATGGGAAAACAAGACTAAGATCTTTCAACCGTAACAAGCGGTCTTCGTCAGAGTCAAAAACCCAACTGAGTCAGTTGGGTTTTTGACTCTGACGAAGACCGCTTGTTACGGTTGAAAGATCTTAGTCTTGTTTTCCCATTTCTTATTGTGGTTTGATCATTCATATATATATATATATATATATATATATATAGTTTTTCATATATATATATATATATTCTAACAAATTAAATAGTGTGAAATCGGACATTCATTTTTTAAACGCATATATATATATATTGAATTTTCATAGTTTCTTGATAATTTCAAATCATCTTGATTTAGTTGGTGAATTATTTGAGCAAAACTCTGGTTGGCCATCAATATTTATTGATTAACATTTTACATGTTTCGGCTGTCTCCAACTATCTCCAAACCATCTATGAAGATGGTTAGTTTTGTTTCTATCCCACGGTCGATATATATATTATATATATATATATATATATATATATAATTTATTTATTTTTTCTCTAAGTTGCTATTAGCTTTTAATTTTATTTTAGTTAAATGTTTTCATTCATTTAGTTTTTATTTGGCTTTTATTTCTTTATCTTCCTTGTCTCCTTTTCTTCTGAAAGTTGGCTACACTGTTTGAGTGCTTCAGTTTGAACGCCAAGCCAGTCGTTATCAGCCTGTGGAGCGATTCACATCTATTCCTTACGACGAGGACATCGAAATATAGTAGTGAGTTCAGTGATTTCTTTTCTGTGTTCTTTCGAAAATTCTAGTTTATATATATAAACTTTTATAGTTATATATTTATAGTTATATATATATATATAAATTTATAGTTATACATATATAACTATTAGTTAACTGAGCTATTCGAAGGGACTACTTCTGCTTGATGACGATGAATGTCTAAATATCGCTGTGAGTCTTTTTTGTGTGTGTTTTTATGTTTTTCCCTTTCCTTGGTGAACTATCTCTCTCTCTCTCTCTCTCTCTCTCTATATATATATATATATATATATATATACTTTTTACTGAATTCTTTTTTTTCTAATACATTTTGAATAATTTATTTTTCTCCAATTCTTTTTTATTCATTTCCTTTGGTCCACCTTTTACTGATTATCTTACTTCTAAATGCGGATTATCCGAAAATCCGATTTATTATGTGTATTTCTCTATTTGGTACGATACCTTTCTTCTATTTTAAACTTGTGTATGTCTATTTTAGAAATTCTTTTATTTTTAAAGGGAATATATAGATATAAAAATGATGCAATCCATCGGACTTTAGGTAAAAGTTATAACTAAAGTAACACAAAGACAGATATAGACATAGCTCACTTCTATATTTTGACAACTGTCGTCATCAGGATGAGAAGTATTTCACAGGAAGGCAGAACGTTAACTGAGCAGGGCAATGATAGGTAGTTACATGTTGGGAAAAAGATGTGTATATATGAATATAAAAAATACTGAAATAATAATATAATGTAATTTTCTTATATTTCTCTATTAGTAGTCGTAAATGCAAGTGGCAGTTGCAATTTTAAAAAAACTCATATAATATGAGATTTTCTTATAAGAATGACTTGCTAAGCTGTTTGTATTGTACTTATTGTTCATTTGTAAGAAAATATTTGATGAATGTAGTTAACATAAAGAGGATTTTGTTTAATTTATTTACTAAGGAGTGTTTGATTTGCCCAAGCTGTATTACTCTGTTTAAATGAACATGTTGACTTGACCGTAAATACTTGATTGGTTCTCAGCGTGTTGTCCCATAATCATAGCTTCCTATCGTGCTTGGTCAACACAGCGGAATGTTCAATCAGGCCCAAATCATGCTGATTTGACAGTTGCGCGCGGATTGTCCAATAATACACATACACGTGGTCAGCCTTGTCACTTTATGTATCTTTTTCGATTCCTGTGTGTATATATATAATTTTACGTTTCTGCAATCAGTCATACTGTTTCCATAGATAAAATAGTATCAAAGAAAATGTTACTATGGCAAAAGGGTTGTAGGTGAACAAGGTACTTTGTACAAGTATTGTTCTTTGCCAGGTTTTATCTATTCAGCCAGGATGATCAAGCTTGGCTGTCACTTCTTTTACTCATCGCACATCTTCATATTCTCTCCCCATTACTCAAAGAATATATAAATGTGCGTATACATTGCAGTCTGGACCTCATTAACAAATCCACAAATGTATATATATATATATATATATATATATATATATATAAAAAGATTTCACATAAACACGTGAAACAACAATCAATGATCAAACCACAATAAGAAATGGGAAAACAAGACTAAGATCTTTCAACCGTAACAAGCGGTCTTCGTCAGAGTCAAAAACCCAACGCAGTTGGGTTTTTGACTCTGACGAAGACCGCTTGTTACGGTTGAAAGATCTTAGTCTTGTTTTCCCATTTCTTATTGTGGTTTGATCATTGATATATATATATATATATATATATATATATATAATAGAAGAGAGAGAGAGAGAGAGAGAGAGAGACAGAGAGAGAGTCGCCGCTCTACCTTCCTGTGGGACTCTTCGCCTCCTGATGACGACGATGGTCGAAACATAGAAGTTAATTATTCCTTTGTGTATCTGTGTGATACCTTCTTTTTAATTAGTTATATATTCGTGTAATTTTGCAGCAAATCTTCTTTTAGACAAATAGTACTACATTTTGCAGCAGCTTCTACATTGACTAACCTTTTGCTGGTTGTCTTCAATTCGCTTACTACCTTACGCTTGATCGACTCTAATATCCATATTAAATTGACCAGACATTCTGGTCAACATACCATCCCTGAATAATTCACTGCGTTAAAGAAGTGGGGGCCGATTACACCAAACTAGAATTACCAAATAATCAGCCTTTTTATGCAATGTAAATTAATTTTTAATTCCATAGATAATTTTTTTAAATACTAATTTAAATAGGCTTTTAGCCTACATACAGGTCATGTGCCATTGTTAATGTAATAAGCTCTACAAAGTTAAAATAAAAACATAATAAATGTATGTTGTTTACTAGTTGCAGGAGTATGAATCTTAGTGGATTAAATAGAAGTAGAAGGTCTGGATAGTTTGGAGTGTAATAAAGTAGAACCTACATGGGCTGTTCACCACCCATACAGACCAGCTTTATTTTAATTATTTGTACTTTCAAAATCATAAATCATTTATATTCCCATCTTTTTATTTTTTTTCATTTTTAATGTATAATTTTATCTTTTCCATTTTCTTTGCTTCCTTTTATCTATTATTTCTGTTATTTTCTCAATAAGTTTGCCCGTTTTTTAATTTAAAGTGTCACTGGGCCTAATCCGCCGCCATGTTGCTTTCAGAGCTATTATTTCGTTTGTTTACATTTCTCTCTTAGAACCAACTTCAGTTTTCCTACTTCATTTGCCCTATTGACATCAGTCTCTCTGCACTTGCTTTGAATTACTGTTCAGTTTACTTACTCCTTTTCAACTTTTGTTTAGTTATGTTCAGCTTATTATTTTTTAAGCAGTCTCTTCAGTTCTACAGGTAAAATTATTTTTATAATCATTGGAAACTTTCATTCACAACTACTATTTTAAAAGACAACTTTTAAAAGAAATTGGTTTAGAGTTTACTTTTATTAATTTATAATATTCCGACTAATTAATTTATTATATATATTGAATAAGTAATTATAATTACTTATAATTCAATATTTACTATTTGTTTTTCATTATTTCGTATTTACTTTTTTATCCTGACAGCTACTTTTTATTAGTCAGATAAATAACTACGGTGTAGGTGCACCTTAGATAAATAAGTAATTTTACTCATTCTGAGGTAAAATGGATAAACCAACAAAAGTCTTTACCTCAGAATGAGTAAATACTACACAATTACGGATTGCACAACTAATGATTTAAATAATTTTACATTACGAAATACTATACATTGATAATCAAACATAAAATAATAAATGAATTATTCTAATAACTTGATAGATAAAGGCATTCTTATCATAAAATGTAAACTAGATAAACGTATTCTTAAAATGTTTAATAGATAATATCTTGATATTTCTTTTGTAAATATCAAAAATTATCATTTATTTTATGTCAAATTTGATTTGTTCTACAATATTTAATCATTGTAAAAGATAATAGACTTGACTTTACGCAAAATTTCAGCAGACATGATTATTGAGACAACTTTTAACAGAAATAGGTTTAGAATTTACATTTATTAATTTAGAATATTTCGACTAATTAATTTAATTTATATATTGATTATTTTATTTTATTCATTAAGAACTGTTTTTAATATGTTGCTTATATATTAATTTAATGTTTATATAAGAAAAATGTAATGATGAGGACTATTTTATAATGAAATAATTTAGACGGCATTGACCAAAGTGATGGTAAAGTTTAATCATTCTATAAAGGTACGAATACACTTCTAGTTTATTGTAAAAAGCTGTTGATTCCTTAAATAAAGCTTCATATAGTAAGTATAAATTCCTTTTAAACTTATTTTTGTCTTTCTAATGATTACTTAATTAGTATAATGTGAAATATTATCATTTCCATAATTAGAAATTAAATAAAACTATTCCACAAACCAGATAAACTAAACCCATAGAAACAACACACATAAAAGATGTTACAAAAACTCACTATTATATTTCTGTCTCACTACAATTTTTTTTGTTTTGTTTAAAAACCTTGCAGTTGAAGTACTCTCTATATTTTCACTTACCTATATTGTGAATCTTTATATCAGTGAATCTTTATTCTCACTGATAAACTTTGTTAAGTCTCGTAATCGATGTAGCCCGATGGAGAAAACTACAAATTGTTCGTGTTAATTTAAAATTGTCCAAGTTTAATTTAAAATTGTTCAAGTTTACTTTAAAAGTAAGTACGTTTAATCCACGTTACTCAAGCTTATCAATAGACCAAATATAATATGAAATAATACAAGTTAATGAAAAAACTTGTATTAATTACTTCCTTTACTGTTGTAATAAGAATAGTTTACTATTGTTACTTACTTTGGCTTCCATATTTTAATTTTTTGTTAGTGCTTTTAAGAAACATTTTATTTTACATACATCATGTTAATTTTTCAAGTAACATTTATGTATACACTTTTATAAAACATTTATTCCTTCTTCTTTTTTTAATTTAGAGCTTAAAAATAACTACAGTATATAGACAAAATATGAATTCAGGTAATATTCGAACAAGGAAGTGGAAGAACAAAAAATGTTTGAAGAATAATTATTATTAGAAGAAACTACAGCTTTGTTGGGTTAATTTAGAACAATTCAGGTTACATTTAAACTTGAGTGTATTATATATGTATTTTGAAGTTGACAACTGTTTTAAATATAAATGTTTACAATATTTAGTTAAACTTGGATAATTTTAATTTAAGCTTGCATTATTATAAATTACACTTAGATTATTTTAAAATGTGCGTCCCTGTTTTAGATATGAATGTAATAGGAAGGTTATAATTGTAATATCTTGACAGTCTAGTATACAATACTAAGAAGTATAGGAAGAATTCTAAATTATTACTCCTCTCAAGATATGGATAAAAGATGTATTACTTTGAAAATTAAGGGAAAAGTGATTGAAAATGACAGTCGATGTTCCTTGTATTACAAAAAGGGATATAAAAAAAAATAATATTACTGGAAAATGAAACACAATGAATTTAGTTGGACTTTTGTTGGTCTAAGGACTTTTATGACAGCAACCAGAGAATTTCAAACTCAGTCAGATTATTATAGAATTTTTAAATAAAACTTATTTCAAATGTTCGTCTATATTCAGAGTTTATTACAGGCAATTAAAAAAAAAATGGTTTAAACAAAATGCACATGAAGTTAACTTGAAATTTTAAAATACAAGAAAAGTTAAATAATTGTTTTCAAACTTAAAGGGATAATAGCAAAGGTCTTACAAAGCAAGCTGATTTATGCTGTAAAAAGTAAAGATTTGAACAAGCTGTTCTATGGATATGTCTACCTTTCCATGGAAGCGTCAAAGAAATATTATATCAACATAGTTGTTAAATAAGAATAAATAAAAGTAATGTAACAGCTCTTTGCTCTCTTGCTATAACTAAATAGGACACTTTTGAATTTTGACAAAATAGTTATTACAGATAAAGAGATAGACACACAAAGAAGAACGGCGCTAATAATTTACATTAAAAATGATCAAATTTCAATTTCTTATAGAAATAACATGTATCAAATTTAATATAATTTCTTCAGATTTAATAAAGTGACTTTGCAACAGACTTGTTAATAGAATTTGACAAAATCTGAGAAATTTGGTTCTAATTTCCCTAGTCAACGTAGTTTGTGTGTGTATTACTCTTGATAACTGAGGTTATATTAATATTACTCTACTGGAAGGTTTTCTATGACTAACATTGCTAGTCCTTCAGTAATATAAAAGTTTACAGTTTTCTCTTATTCAGATAATTTTTTATTCAGTAAGGATTTATGTGGTTTTGCTAAATTAGATATACTTGTAACATTCCACACATTGCAATAATTCATTTTTTCTAATGTGATTATTTGTGTTTAGTGTAAGATTTGTTTTCTTCTGTTTTTTTTGGGTCTGTGAAAAAGTTTTTAAGTAAAAACCGAACTATGACATATGATAGTTTGATTTGAACCTAGAAAATTTATTGTTTTATTCTACTTATGCTTGATATTTCAATTATTGGTGAATATGTATGTATACAATTATAAAATCCTCAATAATTCTTTTTAGCCATAAACCAACAAAATCAAAGAACAACTCATATTACCACATAGGTACTAGTATTGAGAGAAATATCAAGGTGGCCTGTAGCGAATTCACAGCACCCACCGTGCATTCACAGTGTTTTGTGTTAGTTAATATAGTGGCAATGATGGTTTAATTTGAACCTGAAAAACTAACCGAGTCCTGATAAACATTATTTTTCTTTCAACTTCATGGTCGATACTTTTAACAATATATACATATGTATATATATATATATATATATATATATATATTATATACACTTTAACACATAGAAAAGAACACAGAAAGACACTACAGAACTCACTTCGATATTTCGACATCCGTCGTCATCGGGAAGAAGTGCGAAGTACTCGCGTTGAGAAGCAAACTACTACTGGCCTCCAGAGTAACTCGTGGAACCACCGCAATGCTGCTCCCCAGCGGAGGAGAGGAAAAATAGAAATTCTTCCAATATTTATTTAGAAAAAAAGATAAAAAATATATAAAATACGAAATAATAATAATAAAAAATAAATAATAATAATAAAATAATAATAATAATAATAATAATAATAATAAAATAAAATAAAAAATAAAAAATAATTAACGGTACAGGTTGAGACCAGGAGGAGAACGAGCCCCAAGGAGGCATATGAATGCCTCTTCGGAAGCTCTAAGGGTGACATGGGGATTAGACTCGGGGATTTGTTTGAGGATTTGTACCCTGAAACAATCATTGAAAGGGAGGTCATGGGAATTAGCATGGATAGCTATGGGTAGGTCTCTGCGCTGACCAACGGACGCCCTGTGATTGTTCATACGCAGGCTCAGCTTGGTTGAAGCCAAGCCAACGTAAAAAGCATCACATCGAGTACACTCCAAACGGTAAACGCAGTTACAGGAAGTGCAAGATGTATCAGAAGGAACAGGATAGGAGTCGTTACTGAGAGGGGAAGTAAAGTATATATATATAAAATATATATATAAATATATATATAAATATATATATATATATATATACATAAATATATTTTATTATATATATATAAAGTAAAATATATATATATATATAGTTCAATATAAACAAAGAAACATAGAGAAATCAGAAGAACACACTTACAGTCTCTAATTTTCGGTTTGAACCGTCTTCAGGAGAGATAAGAGAGGGAAACCAAGCGCACTGGATCAGAGACGGTTGGGTCTCCAACCGTCTCTGATCCAGTGCGCTTGGTTTCCTCTCTTATCTCTCCTGAAGACGGTTCAAACCGAAAATTAGAGACTGTAAGTGTGTTCTTCTGATTTCTCTATGTTTCTTTGTTTATATTGAACTATATTTGTCCGTTTTGGATCGTATTTCCAACGAAAAAAAGTGTATATATATATATATATATATATATACTTTTTCGTTGGAAATACGATCTAAAACGAACAAATATAGTTCAATATAGACAAAGAAACATAGAGAAATCAAAAGAACACACTTACAGGGTCTCCAACCGTCTCTGAACCAGTGCGCTTGGTTTCCCTCTCTTATCTCTCCTGAAGACGGTTCAAACCGAAAATTAGAGACTGTAAGTGTGTTCTTTTGATTTCTCTAGGTTTCTTTGTCTATATTGAACTATATATATATATATATATAGCTACTCAAAGGGACTACTTCTGCCCGATGACGATGAATGCCGAAATATCGTTGTGAGTCTTTTTTGTGTGTGTTTTTATCTGTTTTTCTCTTTCCTTTGTGAACTATATATATATATATATATATATATAAATGTGGTCTGACTTTGATTGGGAACACTGTTCTACTATCTGGCAACACTGTTTTTTGTATTACTGTTTGTGGAGACCATGTGAATCCATTGCAGACGATGCTTGTATTTTGTGGATAGAGAGATGTTGCGTTAAAATTATTATTGATGATTATAATTGCGTTCTATAGAGAGGCGTTGAATTTTATTAATGTGACACCAGATTACATATATATATATATATATATATATATATATATATATATTATAAAAAATGAAGGATAATTTTCAGAAGCTTGATCTTGATTATTTTCTCTGTCTAGAAGGCAAATAAGACAGAGAAACTTATCAAGAAGCAAGTATCTGCAAATTATGGTTACATTGTTAATAATATGTGCATAAAGGAAGTTACCAAAATCTATATACATGTATGTATAATAATATTTTACAAAAAACACATGAAATAACAATGAATAATCAAACCACAGTATGCAATGAAAAAAAAAAGACTGAGATCTTTCAATCATAACAAGCGGAAACTCAGTTGGGTTTTTGACTCTGACGAAGACTGCTTGTTATGGTTGAAAGATCTTAGTCTTACCCATTTCATATTGCGGTTTGATCATTGATATATATATATAAACTATGTTCAAAAAAAGAACACACAGAAATGAAATCACTGAAACTCACTACTATTTTTCGATGACCTCCTCATCAGGAAGATAAATGTGAGTCGCTCCCAAGACAGACAACGACTCATATACATATAATCAATATATATATAAAATATATATAAAACATGATTTTGCAATAAACATGTGGTTTGATCATTGATTGTTATTTCACGTGTTTATGTGAAATCTTTTTATTGATATATATGCATATAATATCAGTGTGCTTGTTCTCTTATCATTCTTCTTCTGATGTCTGTGAAGTCAAAAATTTAAGAAAGAATGTGTTATTTTTCCTTATATGTGTACCTTTTTCTGATGTTGAACGATGAATTTGTGAAGAAGGAAATGTCTGGCAAAACTTCCTTTCTCAGGTTAAGTTTCAATTAAGTTATAGCTGAATTAATATTTAAGAAATTATCACAAATGGTAATATTTGTCACTTTATTTATATTTCTTAATTGTATATCAGCTTCTAGAGTTAGCTGATTTCAGATTTTAAATTGTACTTGAGTGGTTAGAACTTAAAAAAAAAAAAAAGAATAAAATAAACGGTGGAAGGCGAATTGCTACTTGTTAAGCTGTTGAAAATAAAGTGTGGTTACTGGAGAGGTCTAATTAGATGGTTGGTGTTTGTTGGTCGCCTTTAATAACAAAGCCTCTGTGTTAGGACTAGTGACTAGAGGGAGTCAGGGTGACATTAGGGCAGGCAATCCGAATTAAAGCCTCAACAAATGCCTGCCATGACGCTTATAAACACCCCTCTAGAGCTTTCAAATATATAAAACCAACTGTTTACTTCACCAACCGTATGGAGTTAGTCATACAAAACACAATCAAGTCAAAGATCAAAATACAAAAAGTTGATATACTTATACTTCACTACATCATAAAGTAACGTAGTAATTAAATGGAAATAACAATCTTCGAGGTATTTGGCTGATTTCTCGATTTAATGTCAGAATATATTTCCAATTGTTTGTCATATCTGATTTTTGGAGAATATATTTGAAGTGACTGGGATGTCTTTAATCGCCAGGACATATTACAACATAAACTCATCCTGCATCGTAAATAGCTGCTGAAGTTGTCAAACTGGTTTTTGCTGAAATACATCTTACAGTAGGACTTACAGGACTGCGGGTCTAGTAGGAGACCTACTTGAAGATGCACTACGTGCAAAAATTGGTCGGCCGACTAAACAGCTATTTTTAAGGTAAACCAGATTTATCTAATAAAATTAATTTTACTGTACCTGTATTACTTTAATGCGTTTGTAAATTTTCTGGTATTTATCATCTTTTAAGTCTTTAGAACATTTTGTCAAATATTCGATATATGCAAGTTCCATAGGTCATATCTGTAATTGTTTTTGATGTTTGTGGTCCTTAGAAAATATTTTAAAATATTTGTGATAAAACAGTGAGGAACTCATCAGGGCAAATCAAATGCAAAAGTCTCAGTAACCTGTATGCGTCTAGTGTTCCATTTGTAATATGTTTATATGGTTTTAATAAATTTAGAAAAAAAAACATAAGGAGTACTTTCATATGTATTTTATTTATGTACTAAACACTGGATGGGTTGGAATCAAATTTGTCAGAGACTGATGCTGCGATGGAAATAGTGAGCAATTGGAGAAAAAAAATTAAGAACCTGTCTAGGCAGTGATGAGATTCAGCCGGTTCGGGCGAACCGGTGCTTAACATATTATGAGTTCGATGAACCGGTTGTTAAAATTACGTAAACCCCTATTCAGACCTGTATTAATTAGCCCACTATCAAACTCCACAAGTTTTACGTGACTCACGTAACTTGTGCATGTATGACAACGTAATTTGCGCATGTATATAGCCTATATATAACTAAACAATTTAGTTTCCGAATTCATAATATTTTGAGCACCGGTTCGCACGAACCGGTTCTTAAAAAAATTGAATCCCATCACTGGGTCTAGGCCAGTGTTTCCCAAACTTTTTCGAGTGACCGCCCCCTTGGGTCCATAAACCTATAACTCAACACCCTTCAATAATAATCAGATTCCTAGACTAAATAACCAAATGTGTAACATTGTAATAATTAAATTAAAATAATTACTAATCGAATATTTATTTAGAATCTAATAGATGTATGTTTCATGGCATATTTATGCAAAAGAATTAATACACAATAAAAGAAACTTACGTCAGAATATACTTTTAACATAAAACTGAATTATCAAAACAAATAATTTTAAGAAACCGTTTCCAAGAAGTTTACATGTCGTGTTTTCACTTAAATTTAGAAATTGTATTGCATAAACATTTTCAATTTATGGAATAGAATCCCCGCTCCTTTTTGCATTACCGCCCCCCAATATCAAAGCACCGCCCCTAGGAGGGCGGTACCGCCTACTTTGGGAAACACTGATCTAGGCAAACTAGAACTTTATGGTTAAATCGTGAAACTATTCCATCATTGTTAACAACTTAAAACTTAATAGTTTAGTTCATTTAATAGTTTCCTTTTTCAAAATTTTGTTTTAATGATCACTTTTTTATATTAGTTTTATTTATTACAATTACTTGATGATAACAATAGTATTAATAAAGACATTGCAAGTAATAATTGAGGTGTTTCTTTGAATTTATAAAAAGACTTTTCAAATAAACACACAAAAGGGTATTAATTATTAGATAAGCATCCACGAAGAAGTTAAGTTGGACACCTAATTCTGCAGCAACAGGATTACAAGTGACTCTTCAACCGTAAAGCTAAACTTGTTTTGTTCTAGGCAACATTTGGCTGCCAAATCATCCCTTTATAATTATTAATCAATAGTTTGCAAATCGATAAGAAACTACAACTGATTGTTCAACAGGATTTAATACAATAATTTTAATTCACTACCAAGCAAATTATTATCATGATATTAAAGAGCAGCAGTTTGTTTTATAGTTTAGTCAAACTGAAATAAAATTTAAGTGTATTTAATCTATGGAAGTGTCATCAACAGGACATGTAGTGATTGCAGGAAAATGAACTTTTAAACCACAGAAATTTTAATCCCGGTACCTTTATGGTTATTTTGTTAACATTAAATCATAGTAGTAGTCATTTTAAATGTTATATACGTATTTTTATAACATTTTTGAGTTATCATTTATTTTTCATTCTTGAATACTATACACCTTATTCACCCTTTCTTCCCACTATCCGAGTTATCTATACTTTTTGAGTGTCTCTACAATGAGAGTTCACTTCAGTCGTCATGGGTCTTCTAAGCTAATCACATCTTTCTACCTGATTAAGGTGCAGCCAAAATATATTAGTCAAGTTTTCGCAACTATATTTCGATACAGAAAACAAGTGTTTTCTGTTTAAACTTTTGTTTATTGTGTTTTTTTACAGAGAGAACGCTGTCAGTAAACAGTGTTCTTTCTGTGAATTTAGTTTACACACACATTTTTTAATTATTAATAATTATTTTTATAGTTATTATTATTGTTATTTTGCTTCTTAATATTACTACTATTACCAGCTACTATTATTAATATTATAGTTCATAGCATGTTATTACATCTTCTATAATACTAGATATGTTATTATTGTTATTATATTACATATATTAATAATTATAAAACTAACTGAAAGGTTTTAAATATTCTCTAAGGGAGAAAGAACTTGGTGGAAGAGATCAAATTCCTTCTGTATGCTAACACCATAATACCAACTATGGGCAAGTAGTCAATGAAAGATTATTTCATTCAGTGATTCATTCAATTTGTTCTCCTTAATTATAATGAATTTTTTGTTAAATAATTGTACACTCAACTGATCATAATGTCCATTAGAATGTTACTATTTCAGCTCCAGTTAAAGGAGAAAGTGGACATGGTTTTAAAGATTGAGGAGTTGAAACAGCACAAGTCATGAGACAGCATATAATAATATATATATAATATATATATATATATATATATATATATATATATATATATATATTATATCCAGACTGGTCTTCAACTGTCGCTTCGCAAGTGCGCTTGGTGTCCCTATCTCAACTCTCCTGATGACGGTTCAACCAAAAATTCGAGACAGTAAGTGTGTTTGTTTCTTTGTTCTGTGTCTGTTGTTTATCGTGAAATGTTTGTTGTCCTTTTGGATCGTTTTTCTGTTTACAATATATATATATATATATATATATATATATATATATATATACTCGTATATATATTGGGGAGATCTCTCTCACTTCGTCCTCTCTACTAGTCTACTCTCCTGATGACGAACAACAGTTCGAAATATTGAATTCTGTAAGTTTTCTTTGTATTCTCTTTTCTGTGTCATGCTTTGTGTAATTTAAATTTTATATATATATATATATATATATATATATATATATTAAAAGGAATAAAAATTTAGATGTTAATAGAACTAGATGAACTTTGTGAAAAAACAAAACAAGTCCACTGTGACAAGTGTAAGGTTACAACTTGTCATTCACATTTCCTGGGGGTCCTGTCAATGTAGGCTTATTAAGTTTATAAGAACTATCGAAGTTCTTACAACTTGGTATTATGCCTATACAATTGGCCTGAATGTTCATAGAAGGTTGGACGTCCTTGATGTCCTCGAGGCCTTATACATCAAGGACGTCCAACCTTCTATGAACATTCAGGCCAATTGTATAGGCATAATACCAAGTTGTAAGAACTTCGATAGTTCTTATAAACTTAATAAGCCTACATTGACAGGACCCCCAGGAAATGTGAATGACAAGTTGTAACCTTACACTTGTCACAGTGGACTTGTTTTGTTTTTTCACAAAGTTCATCTAGTTCTATTAACATCTAAATTTTTATTCCTTTTAATGTCTGTTTAACATTTAGAAAAATTTTATTCTGTGAATATATATATATATATATATCAGCTCAAAAATGAAGAAAAGCAACACACAGAGAAAGAGAAACATTTACAAACTCAAATTTTTGAATGATCCGTCTTCAGGAGAAAAGAGAATGGGTGAACAAGCACGCCGGAAACACACCGGCAGGAAACCGTCCCGGCAACCGACCGAGCCGCCACGCGCGCCCGGCTCAGGAAGTAATGAAGTAGAGACGAACAGAAAAAATAAAAGTAAAATTAAAATTAAGACAAGCAGTGCTGGTTGTCTTAATTTTAATTTTATTTCTTCTGTTCCTCACTACTTCATTAATTCCTGAACCGTGCGTGCGGTTCAGGTTTCCGTGTTCAGGTCGGTTTCCTGCCGTTGTGTGTCCGGCGTGTTCGGTCACCCATTCTCTTTTCTCCTGAAGACGGATCATCTGAAAATTTGAGCTTATAAGTAAGTATATCTCTTTCTCTGTGTGTTGCTTTTCTTCGTTTTTGAGCTGATTTGCGTCCAGTTATGATCTTTTTTTTCGAATTTTGAGTGAAATATATATATATATATATGTATATATAAATTATTAAACCGCAATAAGAAATGGGAAAACAAGACTAAGATCTTTCAACCGTATGAGCGGTCTTCGTCAGAGTCAACTAATGTTGGGTTTTTGACTCTGACGAAGACCGCTTGTTACGGTTGAAAGATATTAGTCTTGTTTTCTCATTTATTATTGTGGTTTAATCATTGATTGTTATTTCACGTGTTTATGTTAAATCTATATATATATATATTGTTATATATCGTCAACATTCTTTCGTTCACTTGACCTATTTACTTGGAAATGTCATTGGCGAACCTGATTTATAGTTTACCAACTACGATAAGGAAAATAGTCAGGTTAGAATGTGTTAACGAAAAATTCCTGAATGCAGAAACTTCCATCATTTTCAATATATATATATATAATATATATATATATATATATATATATATATATATATATATATTTGTGTATTTAGGAAGCAAGCATTCATTTATACAAGTTTCGTCAAAGTTAATGCCAATTTTGAGTTTCACACATATTCTACTCAATTTTTCCATTTTTTTCACATAGGCTCTCCACATATTTGGAACAAGATACACAGGTCAAGTATTATATATATATATATATATATATATATATATATATATATAATATATATATATATATATATATATATATAATATATATATATATATTTTATGCATCGAAGATTTTGAATGTTGGAAGTGAAACATCCTGCCAACTACCTATACCAACCTCACGTTGTTATTGACTAACATGTCAATATCTCCAATAATATGAATATGTATAAAGTTTACTATATGATTAAATATTTTAATTATTGATATGGAAAATTTTTTAGAAATTGTTATGTTTTTAGCGTAGTATTTTTAGATTCATGAATTCTTATATTCTTATAAATGGTCGTAGGAGACCGAAATGTGTCGGTGTATGAAAATAAAAATTTTGATGAACTTGTGTATCTTGTTCCAAATATATAGAGAACCTATGTGAGAAAGGTGCAAAAATTTAATAGAAAATGAGTGAAAATCAAAATTGGCATTAATATAAACAAAACTTTCTAATATATATATATATGTACTTTTTTTCCTTAATAAATGCGTACATTATTAATGATATTGATTTTAAAATGATCTGGTCTTATTTAGATATACCAACTGATAATTACATGCGTAACAAATTATACCTCTTGTTTTAAAAGTATACCTGTGACACTAGTGTAACAGGAAGAAAGGAAACAAAGCTAACTTTATCCATTAAAAAGTATTTATATAAATTAGCTTGATGGTTGGTTGAAGAGAGGAAAGTAAAAGGTTAAGAGCGTTTGTTTGGTGTTTGGGTGTGAATATGTTTGCGCTGGCTGAGCCGAGGCACAAGAGGCGAGAGACAGCCGGTTTGCCAAGAAATCCCTTAATGATCACCCGACCCCTCGACGTCCCTAGTCCTCATTTTCAAGCCCCGCTTGTCTTTCATAATAACTTCCCTAAAAGGTAAACTTCGATCCTTAACTACCTTTTGTCCCTTCGATAGACCCCTTTCTAAAAACAGCCTTCTTTATTTATTCATGCATAAAAAAAATTTAACGGTTTAATCTATCTAAACAGTGTTAACTGAACAACTTTTTTTTTGTTTTTCTTTAAAGAAGATAATAGTCCATCCATTAATTATTGGTAAAATATTCAAATTATTTATACTTATATTTTAGCTTAATATTTTGAGCTTAACACTATTTCAGTTGAAGGTCTTGTACCCACAAAGTTTTAAATTAATAGTATCAGTCCTCTGAAACTCGCATTTTTGTGATGCATTTTTGGAAAACAATTTTTTTTAAAAAAAAAATGAATTTAAAATGTCTAAATTTTTTAGGTTCAAAATCAAACTCGCTTTGCCATTTTTTTTTTTTTTGAGAGTTTGATTCTGAACTTAGATAAAAATTGACCGAAACCCTTAAGAAAACATTCCATAGATGTTCAAAATGCCACTCTAATCCGTCAGTTGTTAAAAAAAAGAACAACTAATTTTGTTGACTAACAATGATACAAGGAACCTAGATTATCTCTTCATAAGGGTCCTGAACCTCTGTAGTGACTCTCAAAGTGAGCAGTTGATTATGCCTATCCACAAATATAGATAAACGACCCTGTAAGTAGAGAAAAGATCTGTGTTTCTTCATACAGTGAAAAAGGTATCCTGGTTCTTCGCTGGAGTTGACACAATTAGAAGGCCACATATTGTTGGCATTCCAAAGTCTCAGCAGATGCCTCGTTATGTGGCCCAATCTTGCCTTTGGTGTTCAACCGACCCAGGAAATCGCGTGACCTCGCTGTCAATGCTGCTCGGAAGAGATACTCCATCAGTCGACACCAGCTGATCTCACTTCAACGCCTGTCTTATTACATCTACATATATGTCTTACCTTAAGACAGCCTTCTTTACAATGTGCATTTGGCTTACTTTTGGTATGAACTGTAAGTAGGATCCATTTAACTTTTTTCATTGTGTCAAAGTGATTATTCTTCCATTGCATAATGAGCATGACTTACCAGGTTAGCCAATTGCGTGCATGAACATTTTTATTTCCCAACATTAGATTATATAACCGAGGTAGATGAACATTTCTCATACACATGTCTGGAGTTCATTTTTCGAATTCATGCTTATCTTTTGGAAGTGTAGTACAAAAAGTCCCCTTGACGCAGAGAAAGCGTCAAGAATTAAAGGTAAATACGCGCAATAAAAAAAAAACATCGTCTAAACAACAATAAGATTCCAAAAATAGAACAAAGAGAAAAAATTTGGAGTGGCCTACACTCAACTTTACAATAAGTAAATTAATATCAATCTTCTTGGGTATATTATATATAATACCTCATTTAAGCAAAATGTAATTATCTATATGAGAGATGTTTATTAGTCTTTTATTCCTGAGGTACTACAGACAGTGATTGAAGGATATATCAATATATAAGCTTATTTTTGTACATCACACAGCTGATGCAAATAATTTCATTGGTATAACTACAGCAGTAATAACATTTTTCAAAAGCCAAAGTAAAAATTTCTTGATACGAAATATCTCTTGCAAGAGAACATGTCATTTGTTCAAATAGCTAGTAGATTTCTTATATCGGTTACTTGAACTCCTTCTACATTGAATATTTAATGAAATTTTCAAATATAAAACAGGAAAATACTCTTATTTACTCTGAAAAACATCGAATAAAAATTTTGTTTTAAGATCATTTATAAATAAGGATGTACGATATATTAATTTATTATTTATCTTATTATTATTAAAAATTCATTAATCTTCAAACGAAAAATGTCAATTTTAAATTATGTTTTACATTTTTGGTCATTTATTGAATTGTTATACTGGGAATTTTATGGCTTTTTAGTATTTAATAAAATCATTTTCCTTCCCCTTTGTCAAAAATCATATATACCAATTTTCTCTGAGTGAGTGTTGCCTTTTTTCCTGCGTCTGGTACTCTGTTATAAGCTTGCTATGAATGTATTTTAAGAAAAAATATATTAGTAACTAGCCAGTTTACATATTGAACTCAAAGTCGAAGCCAGCTATTCAATATAATTTAAATCTTTTATAGTTGGCAGCTTCTAATTTTTGAAAATAATAAATATGAACTATTAGACTACAATAGTCTAATTTTATCTCAGTAGTTTTACTCAAAAAATTTCTAAGTCAATGTAAACATTGTAAACAAATATCAAAAATTCGACAAGTATAGCAGGTGATCCCTTAGTCTAGGATAAACAAACAGTTTTTATAGCTTTATTGCTCTTTGGCGTGATTGAAATTTCATGAATTTTTTTTGTAAATTGCTAATTTTTTGTTCCATTTTTCAACAATTTTTTATGATTTTTCTATGAGCCGTTTAGCGTCAAAAAAACATTTTCTGAAAACAGAAATGTACTTTAACACCCCTTTGGTCAACGTAATTTTGAAACAAATTATCTCATCTCATTTTTCCATATGATGATTTATTTTAAAAAATAGATTCATTTTGATCCGTCAAACGGTATGGCTTGTATCGCTCTCATAAGATTTGAGATTGAATTATATGTCAAAATGGTTACATTTTATTGAAAAATAAAAACATTTTCCGTTGTTTTAAAATTCTGAATATATTTTTCGTTTATTCCATTTGTAACCACAAAGATAATACCCCAATTTCAAAACCAGAGGGTAATCAGTTTAGGAGAAAAAAAATGTTTTTTTAAAAAACGGTTTTTGGCAAAAAAAGTGATTTTCCCGTCATGCATAATTCTTCCCAAACAATCTTCTACCCTATGGGGCCTATTTATGTGTAAAATATCAACTTGGTCCATCAAAGATTCTGGACTGTAGCGTGGTAACAAGCAATGCTAATACATTCACCCACCCACCCACACACACAAAGACATCATCGAAAAAACTACATAAAACTACTTTTGGGACCTCAAAACATGTAATTCCGTCAAAATCTCGAGATCTAATTTTTTCACTTTCAATATACTTTATTTATAGTAAAGTAAAATCCGGTTAGGTGTATTCTATAACAGAAATTACACCTGCAATCAGTGTAGTTGGGAAAAAAGAAATTGTTCGTTTAAATGACTTAAAGTACTAAATATTCCTTCCTAAGCATCAGTATTTCATAGTTGAGTAAACCTGAAAATTGTATAATTATTGTATTAGGAGTTTAATTTCTTTCAATATACACGCCAAATCAATGAATCAATCATAAATTTACATCTAAAAATATATTTTATAGTACTAGGATGATCCGCTTTATCTGTGTGAAGTTTAAATCTAGTGTTCTTTTTATTTCAAATACATGTAGCTGTGGTGGGGGCCAGGCTAGCTCAGTGGTTACGTGCTCATCTCTGAACTGATAGGACCGGGGTTCAATCCTCACCTGGCCCTCGATTTATTCACGCGGGAGATGAATAAATCTTAGCCCTCGGAGAAGGTCGTTAAACAGTCGGTCCCGAGCTTGTACGATGTCAGGTACTCGTTAAAGATCCCTACTCTAAATCCATTTGAGTTAGGAAAAATTTAGGACTCGCACTGTAGAATCAATCTTCATTGTGTGGTGCCACAAAGGGCCAATCAAGCCTACGTGTGTTCCCTTGTGGGACTGCCACTGCAACCTCTAACCTACATGTAGCTGTTTGTAATTCAGTCATTCAAGTAAATTTGTTGAAATAGGGGATCGAATAAACACGAATTCATACTTACAAAAAAAATCTATTTTGTATGGGAGAATTTAGAACTGAATATTTTTTTAGAAGTTCCTATGATTCAATAACTATTTTTTGCTGGTGTCCAAACTGAATGTCGTATCCTAATGAGAGAACTTTCTGTCCCTAAAACAAAACTATAAATGAAAGCTTATTAGGGAGTGAATTAAAAACAACTGCTATTTCGTTAAACCAAGGAATAACAAACAGATATTATGACGAAATATAATCAAATTTTTAACTGAAAAAAATCATATATAGTGTAACTACCCCATGTCAAATGTTAACTAGTATGAAACGGCAATTTTACTTGTAAAGTTTTCTGAAATCTTAACATCTTGGATGACATGAGAGAAATAATGTTTTGAATTAAAGTTCTAAAAAAAAAATACTTAATACTTAATCAACCGTTTTGTAGTCAGTTATTTAGTGTAGTCACCAAAGCCTTTTATTCATTATTAAGCCTTAAATACGAGATTATTATTATTAGGAAATAATAACATGTAGCTTAATAAAATATTAATTACAATAATAATATAGGTATTATTACTAACCATATAATAAATAAGATTACTTGCATACTAAATAATCATCTTGACAATATTATTATGCGAGAAGCAAGTTCTGATTAAACAAAATTTGCTTTTGTTTGCCCAGAACTAATACTTTTTAGTTCAAACAGAAAAAAAGTTTTTTTAATTCGGAACATTACAATAATATAATTAAAAGAGATAAATCTAAAAAAATGTGAGATAAAAGGTTACATTATACTTCTTTTATTTTGTAAGTTAAGGAATATTATCATGTATGTTTATTGTCAAATTAAATTCAATTACCTTCCTTGTAATAATTCCTTGGTAAACAGTTTTCACATATATGAATGAAATATTTGTTATCTAATTTTAAAAATTAAAACTTGACTAAAAAAAATTGCTAAAATATGTGTTACACAATCTGAATATGAAAAACTTAAATAATGTAAAAGAAAATTTTCAATATTTTTCATACACAAATTTTATTTATATATAGTCAAATTAAAAGACAACTTATAATATAGTAATATTCAAATTGTTCTTCTAACTTGAATGAAGTTAAATATCAACCACCAATAAAGAAGAAAAACTGATTTTAAAGAAAATAAGTAAAAAAAAATGTGAGATAAAAAATTACATTAAACTTTTTTTTGTTTTGTCAGTTAAGGAATATTTACCATGTCTGGTTATCGTCTAAATTAAAACATTTTTGAGTAGTGTAAGTTTTATCAACTCAACTTTAATACATTGCTATGAAATAAGGAAGTTGTTTCTCTACTTTCTTTAATTATCGTTAGTAAAAACTTTTTTAATTATTGTTTCCCTGGGAAGTCGTTTAAAGAAGAAGAAGAAAAAAAACGATATTACATTCTGGGAAAAAGTGGAAATATCTACATTAAGAATTTGAAGGTGATGAATGTTTTTCAGCGAAAGTTTTAAACAACTTCTAAGGAAAATTTGTTTACATTATTGCGTTAATTCCTCAACGTGTGATAATATCTACTCGTTCATAGAGATATTAAAATGATGGAAAGAACTCAATTTTCATTCGAGTTTGCAGCCTTACTGCGTCAGTGAGCTTGGTTAAACCTCATACTCCTGTGACTCTTGACACATAAAATTAGAGACTCTAAGTGTGTGTGTTTTGACGATAATTAGAAATCCTTACTAACATTTATCAATCAATATTCGTTTCGGATATATATTTTTTCTAAATCGTAGTAAATATATATATATATGTCTTGTTAAATTGTATGCCTGCTTTTAATCTCACAACTTTTCTACTGAATCTCTCGATTTCTCTAATACACTTTCTCCATTTTTGTGGTACAAGATAGATTAGTTGACCAAAGTTTTTATTTACATAGCCCGACATGTTTCGGTCCTCACTGACCATTATCAAGGATTATAGTTGTACAAAATCTTAAATAAACTATACATAACTAAACATAACTTAAAAACATTTATAATTAAATTAACACTACATATTACATTCAACGCCTTAATTTTTGTGATAACTAAAATGGTTAGATGACAAGGAGAGGTTATACACAGGCAATGGTTACCAAGTGTAGAGTTCCTTGTGCAAATCACAGAGGGCAGGCAATCTCATCACATTTCTGGCTTTTTATCTTTCCTTCGTATAATTTTAAAATTCGTCTAAACGCTTCACCTTGCTTGTTCAAGGCAGGTTGTTTCTCCATAATGAATAATGCTTCAATTATGCGTAATCTTGTTTGGTCATTTTCCTGTTGCAGGATCCTTGTGTTGTTAATTAGCATTTCTTTAGTTAACTTAATGCCATGGGCAATATATATATATATATTATTAAATTTGATAGCAGATTCTGCATTCACGAACTTCTTACTTATAGCTTCTATTTTCCTTACAATTTTCTTTTGAGAAGGTGATAATTGCCAAAGCAAACTAGCAAACTAATATTCAGAAGGCTGAAACACTAAATAACACTTCACTGGGGATAACTATATTTAATTAAACACTACAATAGATTAAACTAAGATAACAAGCTTTCGGCCCCATGGGTCATCATCAGGTTCTTAAACTACTTATATTAACTAAATATACATATTTAGTATATGTAATAACTATATGACATTAAATGTTAAATTGCCGTTTTAATAAAGGGTTTGAAGAACGCTGAAAGCTGTCTGGATGATAGTATAGTGTCTGGTTGAAAGACTCAAAGAGCACATATGTATCCTCAACGATATTTTTAGTAGATTTGAAAATGCTGTCCCAGTATTTTTTGGATTACCAATCAAAGAAAGTTATACACTGGTTGCAGGAGAATTAAGATAGCTATGCTAAAAGATATGTAACCAAGAAAGAAGTTATGGCTTTTCCTAGGTTGTGTGAGTATTAGAGTGTATACCACGTTATTCTTCGATAACTATACTCTTCACTATTTGACTAAAAATAAGAAACTTTATAACGTACAGTGGAACAAACTGCAAAATAAAGTGTTTAAAACCTTTAAGACAGACCTAAACAATAGTCTGACCCTTCATCAGCCAGACTTCGAAAAGAACTGGGCTCCACAGACTGACGAGTCTGATCTCTCTCTTAAAAAAAAAACTATTACTTTTTAATTTCCTATCATTTTCCTATTTTAAAATTTCACTATTATATTTTCTATATTACAATCAGTGATGCACTCCAAAGCCTTTGTTATTTCATAGATACAACTTGAAGTAAAAAAAATTTGTGAAGCACTGGGCTTTGGTGATATTACAGCCAAGAAAAGAAATAGTCTGTTTGAATCATTGTTGGTGAAAGATGTGTAATCAGAAATTACGGACAGTAAAAAAAATTAGTAAATTTATCAATAATTTAAAATTAAAGCCATAAATATTAACAACTGTAATGAATAATTTAACGGTCTAATTGTGTTTTGGAACTGATCTGACAAGAAGGAGTCAATATGTGCTTTTTTTGAAGCTCTTAAGGTAACGAGAGGGTTGGTAAGACGGATGATATTAATGATTTGAGCATGTAAACAGTCATTAAACTGACTGGCTGAATATACGGGTTTAGATATATATAATTTGAAAAACAAACAAAAAGTACAAACAACAGATTAGCTCGCTTACAGTTGAAATTGTTGGTTTAACCGTAATCGGGAAGAAGAAGAAGGAGAATACACAGTACTCTTGCAAGAGAAGAGCTATCAACGAAAATTCAACCACTTTCGTCTCAGTACTGCATTTTTATTTAAACTATGAAAATAAATAAAAAATAGAACAAAAATTAAATATTTAATTAATTAAAATTAAAAAAGATTAAGTTAATATTGGTAAATGAAAAAAACAACTTATTTTTTAATGTTTAAACCAGTAGTTCTATGCACCTTGGGGAGCTAAATATGTGTCTCCTCACAGTTCGCAGAAGACGCTTTTATCTTCAAGAGGACGTTAACGCAGAGTCTGTAACCTTTAATCAATAAATAATAGATGCTGGATGTATGAGTAGTGACTGGTAGTTGAGGTTCTCTAAAAGTTCATGCAAAAGTAAAGAGGTCAAACCGGTCAAACAACCTCATCGTATAGAAAAAGTTCAGCACTTACACATCATCAAGTACCAATTTTAAAAATAATGTTTTTGAGAGAAAAGATTCTCAAAATTGGAATGATATCAATGGAAAAACCGTTGAGGGTTGAGAAATATGGTCAAAGAAGTGAAAATTGGGATGTGTCGCTTTAAGAATACGTTGATACGTTGCTTTAACGTATGATACACCTCACACGAGGGAATAGAAACAGATTTCGTGAGATTTTCGGTAAGAATAATTCTCCTTTCCCTGGAAATTTCTGCAAATTATTACTATGTGAATATTATATTTAATTCTACTATAAATGTGGTAGATTCGGATGGAGAGGTCCTGGTGATATGTTTTGTAATGTGACGAGCTGGCTCCACACAATCTTAATATATATTTTCGTAGTGTCTTGTTTATATATCTGTTTGTTCTCTATAGAAATCAAAACTACTGGACCAATTGGGCTGAAACTTGGCATGGGAGGTCTTTGGGGGTAAATGAACAAAACTAAGGGGGTAACAGAGGCAATCCCCCAAGTTATGGTGCAATAACTTCTAATTATGGTGAAATACCAGATGAAAATGGTGCAATTCTTTGAAAAATAAAAATAAAATAAGAACAATGTTTAGACTAAATTTGGAAAGATATATAAAGGACATTTCAATTTACAAAAGTAACAGTATTAATTTTGTAAAATAAAGTTGTGTTATATATATATATATACACTTTTTTGATGAAAATACGATCCGAAATGGACAAATACAGTTCAATGTACATAAAGAAACGTAGAGAAATTAAAAACACACACTTACAGTCTCTAATTTTCGGTTAAACCGTCTTCAGGAGAGATAAGAAAGGGAAACCAAGCGCACTGATACAGAGACGTGGTAAAGGGCAGGATGTCTTTATCCCAAGAATTCCAGTAATTCCAACAGATGTTCCGTTCAATTTCAAGCGTCTACGATTTCCCGTCAAACTAAGTTTCGCAATGTCCATTAACAAATCGCAAGGACAAACTCTTTCAGTTGCTGGCTTGCATCTGCTT
The DNA here is from genome assembly GCA_026182355.1 of Hermatobates lingyangjiaoensis. NCBI lineage: Eukaryota > Metazoa > Arthropoda > Insecta > Hemiptera > Hermatobatidae > Hermatobates > Hermatobates lingyangjiaoensis. The sequence goes on from JAPFBL010000150.1 coordinate 1,651,738, forward strand.
GAACCATGTTTCTCTCATGGACAGTTATATGTAGGATGTTCAAGAGTTGGCAGTTCCAAAAATTTATACATCCTTGCACCAGAAGATAAGACAAAAAATGTTGTTTATCATGAAGTACTCTGATATGTTTATTATGCTTTGATAGAATAAATATTAACTTAAATTGTTCCTTCTTAAAGCTCAAACCTAAACCTGACAAAAATTAAATGTTTTTTGTATCAGAATTTTAGTTGGGATTAAACCTCAATAATGGAATGTGTCTCTGTTTATAAGAAACTTAATTTGTTAACATGTTATGAAGTTTTGTTTTGTTAGAAAATATGTTGTACTGTTATAGAATTTCTGATAGAAATATATACTTAGAAGTTTAGATTCTTTGCTTCATTCAATACTTAGCCATAATTTCATTATTTTCTTATTTTGTCCCAGGCAACGCCGGGTAGTTCTGCTAGTTAAAAATAAATTTGTGAAGTTTTTACTATTATTAATGATCTCGGTGGTACTAACTATTAATAATATTATATTTCAATTGTAATTTGTATCCTTTTAGTAATTTTTAGTGATATTTCTTCCTGATTATATTCCCCTATTAATGTGTTAGTTTTTCATTTGCAGTGATAAATTTACTAAAGGTTTTAGATATTTCTTTTTCTGTAGTAAATATATGGGGTTTTAGAGACGTGTTTTACTAGTTTGGCAAGACAAAACTGACAGCATAACACCTATAACAGGTTACATAAGAGCAGTAATATAAATAGATAAGTATATGGACAATATAAGACAGTTTCTAGAAGCCTGGTAGCCTGCGACAAGTCTGATAAGTACAAATGTCTTTTCCTTACTTAACAGTTCAACACTGTGTTTTACGAGTGAAGAAAATCTTGTTCACGTTGCTGAATAGCATCAACACTTTCATTACTCTGTATGATGTCAACTGTTGCTTCAAATCTCTGATATAAAAAAAAAACTGAATTGCGTCTAAAGTTAGATTTTCCGATATATGACAACAACTAGCAATAAGTAAGCTTATCATAGAATGACATTTCCTGAGATTTTCAGTAAGAATAATTCTCCTTTCCTAGCAGTATCACCATGCTTTGAAAATTATTACTCTGTTATGAATATATTTAATTCCATTAGAAATATGGTAGATTTGGATGGAGAGGTCCTGTGGATATGTTCTAAAAGATTATTAGAACATAAAAGCCCTTGATAGCAATATGTACGGTTTCCGTGTCGGGTATTGCCAGGAAATAGGATGTGGTTTTTTAGTGGATCGGGACCCCCAACCCCACATACCCTAAGCAAGACGTCTTGCTAAGGGATCTGATGAACAGATTTTTCCACATCCTACGTCGAAAAAAAAAATAGCAATATGTATGCATAAGGTCTGAGTTTGGCATTGGCGTAGCAGTTTTTTTTTCTAAACCCCCCCCCCCCCCATTTTTTCAAAATTATAGAAAGTCCTCAAAATATTTATTATCATAGAATTACAATCAAGGATCTAATTATAGATAATTATATATTGTCTTTATAATATTTAAAAATTTATAATATTAAGGATTATTGTGCTGTTATTAGTCCGAAACGTTCATCTTATTACAGTCCTCGTCTACATATAGGGGTCGTCATCAAAGAAAACCAAAGATTTTTCAAAACAAAAACGTAAATTCAAATCATAAAAAAATTGTTAAATTAAATTAACTGTCTATGAAAGCAAACATAATAAACTTTCAACACCTTTACAAAAATTAATTTTGAAAAATTTAAAATAAATTTATTTTTAATTCACATTTATTACAGTTGAAAAATCTGTTCAAAAACAGTATTACACACGTACAAGATGAAAGCAAATTACGATCTTAAAAACTTATTTTCGTATAAAGTTTAATTTTTTTTCAGCTTTTATTAATTTAATTTCTTTTTTTTTTATATTTTTACTCCCTCAAAATGACGCCCCCCGGCATGAAACGCAGGGGGCGGTGAAATTTCGTGAATTAAAAAAAAAAGAGTAAATTATTTGAGGGTTTTTTTACTGTTAGAATTGTAGTTTATCGACATTCTATTAATGCTTGCATCTGCTGAGAAACAATATGAAATTTCAATCAAACCTTCAATAGAATATTTCACTGTCCATTATGTAGTTTTGGTGAGTTTATATTTCACTGTAATGGACTAATTATTCTAACATATTGTATATCAACTACTCAAACTCTCTACAGAAGCGATTGAGTGGTTCTGAATAGTTGAATAGTCTCCTTTACAGGTACAATGTTTGATTAATTAACTAATTTATTGTCTTGTCTAAACAGCAAATTTAATACAGTATGTATTATTTTACAGATTAATCAATAGAGTAAGTGGCCTGTATAGGCATTCATCTGTCAAATCAGAACAGTCCAGTTTAATTTCCTATAACAATGAAATAATGCATTTCTTGCTTGCAATAGAGTCTGTTAAAAAATCACATAATACATGGTGGTCATGGTGCAATATCCATGTCGTCTCGATTGAAGCACGAATGTTGCATTAAGTAAGTGAACTGCATCCGATTGCTTGTAATAAATTCTTTGTGATGTATTTCAGTACTGACGTATTATAAAATGATGAGAATAATGCTTTAATTGACTTTAGGGTAACATAATCTACCAAAAAATATTGGCATTAAATCCATTCGTCTTGTATTAAAGAATTTCGATTAATAAGAACTAGCATTATGCAAATCACTATATTCATACTGATATATAAATATTCAAAAAACGAAACCTATGTAAAAAAATGCATTACTGAATTATCTAAGATTTATATTATTAATATGGCAAACCGTCATACCAATATGCAATGACTCTAACATCATTGTACAAGGTATTACGGCGTGCCATATTAATAATATAAATCATACTAACCTCAGTGGTAATAATAATATGCATGGAATTATCTAAGATTGTAATGTAAACTAACACACACACACACACACACAAAACATTACTGATCTAAGATTACAATATTTTAATCTAAAAAATTAATCTAACACAGTCAAAACACTGATTGATCTATTTCAATATTTCGAATATCGCAGAGTGACAGGTAAAGAGGACTGACATAGGAAGATCTGCCGCGTCTAGAGACAGTCGAGGGGTGCCTCAACGAATGTAAAATACACAAGAATACTAGTATAGAAAGTCATAAATTGTAAATAAAAAAGGAATGTAAAGAACTTGTACAAAATAATCTGAACAGAAATAATTTGAAAAAGAAATAAACGAACCGGGGGAACAAAATATTTAAAAAAATTAAATTTGAAAAAAAATAAGAAATGGAAATTAGTTGTTAAATTTAAAATAGGACTAACTGTGCTTCCTTTAGAGTGTTTTTTTTTAGTTTATTGTTCTTTTAAAAAAACTTATTTATATATATGTGTTTTTCAATTGTTACACTAGGCCCACTTCTGGGTATGGATTTCTCCCAACTCCATCCATTTTCTCCTTTCACGACTGACTCTGAACCACACTGATCCCGCTGTTTCTTTAAATTCATCTTCCCATATTCTTTTTGTGAAAATTAAACTGTCAATTAAAAATAAATATAATATATATTAATAGTCTAAATACTATTTAGACTACTAACGTAACAACACCACTGGGAGTTCAGAACGTTATTGTTATTGTGACAAAATCCACACGTCAACCATCACTAAATTTTGCATAAACTAATTTTTTTTACCATACATGTAACCTCACCCCTCCAAATTGGAAGTCATCTGAATAATGCTAGTGTAAGGACAGAATGACAGACGCACATGTAATTTTTATGTTTACTTATTCTCGCTTACGCTGTACTGTCATTTTTCCAACGCTCGCACATACTTTTTTTCCTTCAGTTATTATACACATTCTTTCCTTTGCTTTAAATCTAGAGTTGAGAATTGGCATCATTTGATCTTTTCATTTTTCTTATATTATAATTTATATAACATTATGGGAATAATAAATTCTGCATTATATAAGTATAGAGAGTGGTGATATTTAAGGGGTACATGGCTTCATATTTTGGTTGAACATTGTTTCCCTGATGTAAGTGATATTTAATTTTACATCTCACACAGAAAAAGACTCTGCAATGATGGCTGAAATACAAATACTAACCCATTTGGTAATATTACAATCAGGGATTTCAAAAAAAAAATAATCCAAACAAACTCAGACTAATTTAATTAAGATCAACTTACTGATAATAATTAAAACAGAACTTAAATGATTTTAATTAAAAATTAAAGGTTGTTGACTTTCAGTTTTGTGAAGATTATCAACCTTGTTTTAATGGCTAAAGAGATAGTATTTCTATCCTTTCAAAGTAATTTGACTGGAATAATAAAAACAAATTAGAATGAAACAGATTACCTGCGATTTAGCCATTTTATTCTCAAGAATTGAATTACTTTTCAATTAAACTGGTGTTAAAATTGAATTGTTTCAATGAATCATTTATTTGAAATGTGTTGAAAAGTAGAAGTTTATAATAGTTTTATGTTTTAGTTAATCTTTTGTAATTATGGTTTAGACTGAAACCTTTTTTGTCAAATATGCAGGTAGTTTGATATTATAGTAAACTCTGCCTAGTCCATGCGTGGGTAACCTCCGGCCTTTTGAGTCATGAAGGGAGACCTTTCAAAACATCAAGGGTGTTGAAAAAAATGTTTCGAAAAAACAAAGAATTATAAAAAAATAATTATAATATAACATATATACTATAGCAATAATTATAATATAAACTATATAAAGAAAAATGAAGGTTTTATGAATAGTTTTAAAAAAAAATTTGTAAATTATAATTATTTTATTGTGTGAATAGTAAATTTCATCTGTACGAATACTTTGACACATCGGTAGTTCTGATAAAGCTCATGTTGGATGATGAGATCATCGGTGAAGATTTGCTCTATCATTCAAAAGATTGTTGGATATCAAAAGGCCGCAGGTTTCCCAATCATGGTCTAGGCCGAGTTTAATATCAAACTGCCTACATATCTTACAAATAGGTTTCAGTCCAAACCATACTTACAGAAGATTTATATAAAACATAAAACTATTATAAGCTTCTACTTTTCAACACATTTCAAATAAATGATTAATTTAAACAAATCAATTTTAACACCAGTTTAATTGAAAAATAATTCAACTCTTGAGAATAAAATCGGTTAATCGGATGTATCAGTGTCATTTTGACCCCAGTGAAGTCGGGTTGGGCTAATAGTCTTTTCATATAACATTAACTATTAGTATTGGGTTTGTGTGTCTTAACGAGTCCACACAAGCGAGGGGATATACTATTATGTTTGTTGTGAAGTATTATATATTGGACAAACCAGTCAATATTTGAAAAACAAAATCACACAGCATCAAAATGATATTAGACATAAAAGAACAGTTTGTGCTCTAGCCAATCACGCATGTACAAAGACACATTCGATTGCGTTTCACGACACAAAACTTTTTGAATTCTAAAAATACACAAAAAAGAGAAATTTAAAAGAAATGATAAATATTATGAATACACCGACTTCCTGTAATAAGAGATCTGATATATCCAGTCTTAGTCTAATTTACTCCAATCTCCTTCAATCCTTTCTATTGAACTATGTTCATGTTGATATTGGAGAAGTAGCTTGTTTTCTGTTTTTATGGTTATGTAATTTTCCTTTTTATTCGCATCTGTTATGATGTAGCTAGATAAAAGTATGGACGGTTAAATAGTGTTTCCTCTAAAACAAGGTAATAATTTTTGTAGGTTATTGTTTTCCCTTAATTTCTTTTATTTTTTGACTCTTCTTTTATTGTTTTTTAATTTTCTGGCGTACTGTGTTTGTTAGTGTATGTTTTGCTTGAATGCTCTGTATAGAGGTATCCTCCCAGAATTAGTTTTGTTATAGTGTGATTATCTGTTCGAAAATTACATTGTCTTGTCTGAATATTAATAATAAGTAATTATGTTTCAATAACAAATGTTTGTTTTTAAATAATGAATAATAACACTGGGTATTTTATGATCCTTCTTGTTACTCTATTATTGTTTGTTTTTTTTTTGTTTCCTGTTGGTTGGTATTCCGTGGATGTATTTGTCTTGCTCTACTTATGTCGTTAATAAATTATTTTTTAGCCTTGAAAATGCCAAACAACTTTTGGCTAAACGTCGCCATATAATCAGAAGTTGAATTTTTATTTCTAGATAGATAGATAACTCTCTGATGTCATTGTATTTTTTAGTTAATGCCTGAGGAAGAACACTACGTGTTCGAAACGCGTTGTTTATATCATTAAAATTTTTATATGTGGAGACCATTTCATTAGATTTTTACCCTACAATTAAATTTTTATGACCAAAATCCTCAAGAACCCCTTCTGTGACCTGATTAACTATTAGGCCATAATTGTTGTGTATCGTCCATTATCTGGAGTGATAATAATCCTTATAAGTCCGATAAACTAAGATAAAAATATAATAAAACTCTGTGTTTTAACACTCTAAATATCAATAGAATTATTATTATTGTTTAAGACAGTTGTTTTAAACTGTCTATCCTGAGATAAATATTATTTATAGTTATTATATTACTGATTCTTAGAAAGAAATACTCTATACTCCAAATGCTATAATAAATAATTTACATACTAAGCATATCATATACTGTTAGTAACTGAATAATCTGAAACAGATAATTCAATCATCGATTAAACACTGGCAATTAGTAGTCTACATAAAATAAAAGTTATCTATATGATTTTATAATTTATAGTTTAAATAATTATTTAAGTGAATATAACATCTGTTGTAACATAAGTACCCTTATGTTCTTACATCTTCTTCATGTAATCTTCACATTTTACAAGAAAAAGAAAAATTAAATAAAAATAAAAACAGTGATTATACGACGTTATAAAATAGTACTTTGAAATAAGGAAAACAGAAAATATTGGTAATCGTTCCACTGAATCATTTCCAATGAGTACGTTGAAAGTGACACAAAGAGTGCTTTGCGACATTTATGAAGATAGTTGGAGATAATAGCGCAAACTCAGAATGCAGGATAATAATGTCTTTACGACTCAGACTGCTTCATTCTCATACAGGATAATAAAATGTGAATAAACTGTTTATTTGCATGAGTCAACAGAGTTAAAGTTAGTTTATGGTAACATTAACTGTTGTATTATTCTTAATTAAACCTGCAAATAGATACTAAAATGCTTTATTAGAATAAATATTATTAAATTACATTTTAGAGACGTGCCTGTAAATGACTTTCTCTATATCCAACTTTGTGCTTACTTTACTTATTACTCGACCAACATTTAACCTTATAATTTCTCTGAAAAGCTTATTCACACAATACCTGAAAATTAACATTTATTTTGTCCTTTGTCCTTTATTCGTTGTAAGTAATGCAATGTAAGTACAAATGAGTTACGATATGAATGAGTGATAGAGTGAATAGGACAGGATTGAGAGTGTTCCTCTAGGTTCTGGTCGTGGTACCGTCCTTTTCAACTTTTATTTACAGGACTTTTCCAAGTGGAATAAAAACAGCAGAAACATACAAGTACTAGAGGCGATCAATGCAGATGACACTTTGGTTTTGTGCAGATCTTTCTTGATAGAAACCCCTCTAAGACAATTCTAACATGTTGTCATGATGGTGGAATGGACTGGGGGTCTGCAAGATGGACATTACTCCATCAAATGTACCTTCACTGTTAACCTGTGCAAAAGGCTCGGGTACACCTACACTGCGCGTACACGACCAGCTACAACAACCATTAGGTACCATGGGGTTAACATTAATATAAAAATATCACTGATGGACCACATCTCTTGCACCTTAGGCTAGGCTTACGGTGCCAGGAGTAGCATTTAATACCTGCTAAAACCTCTTCTGGTCTCGCACTTTGAACCAGAGTAAAGTTATACAAGGCACTGTTGAGGTCGATCATCACGAATGGAGTAAACCAACTGTCTGGGCTAAACCGGCTAGTAAGTTGATGAGGCAGATTTATTCGTTTCAACGCAAAACCCTCCAGATTATCCTGAATGCGTCATGTTACGCCTCGAACGAGTTTCTCGACAGAGAGGTCAAACTGGAGCACCTCTCCAGGTCTGTTTGCAGGCTAGGAAATAAGGAAAGAAGTGCAATACAGACTCCTTTAACCCACTGGTAACACAAATCAAGGAACTCTTAACTCAGGATATCCAGGAGGGAAAGATCTCCTGACGAGGAAAGGAAAGGCTTTAACTGCGGCAGGGGAAGCAGAAGGGCCGACAACCCTTCAGGGTCTGTAGACATCTGAGAGGTAGCTCACATACAGGAGGTGTTGAACTTACTTGACTCTTACTGAACTTGGTTACTTCTCACTTGACTCTATTACCCTCCTAATAATTTATATTATATTTCAATTAATTGTTAATTATTAATAACTGCAAAGTATTATTATTTATATTATTATTATTATCATAATATTTATATAATAGTAATTTCTTATATTAATATTATTATTATTATATTACTATTATTGTTATTATTAATATTATTATAAAGGAGTTCGTTCGGGCCTTGATCCTGCAGGTATCTCAGCGGTGCTGCTCGTATAATTCCCCGTTCTTCAGCGTTTTGTGTTTGGTGTCTGTCAGCGGGTCGTAATTGGACACATGTTTTTGGTGAAATTTGTTAAACCTGGCAGTTTTATGGAGGTAAGAAGCCCTTAGGCTTCATTGAACTTCCGTCTCAGTGACCCTTCTACCTGGCCATACTGGGTTAGCCCTGTTATAGGGATCCCTTCAAGTAAATGAAGTGGTAAAAGGCCTGGATGCCTGTCCACTAATTTGGATGCACCTTGCTGTGCATGGCCAGCTGACCCTTGACTCTTGAGGTGGAAACCAGTTCCAGCTTAGTTTCGTAGAAGAAAAGTTTCAGTTGGTAGCCTGGTTTATCTGGGAGTCCAGCACTATATGCGTAAATGCATTTAAAAAAAAACTATAATCATCATGACTATATTTAATACTATTAGGCTTATTATTGTCACCTTTTAATACTATTATTAGGTCATGGTATTATATTATTACTTCTAGGATATTTAATAGCTGTAAGATTTCAATGTTGTGCAAGGGAGAAAGAGTCTGTTGGAAGTGGCATTGTTCCTGCTGTACGGCTACTCTTATAATACGGGCTGTAACCATCAATACAAAATTATTTGATTAATTAATTCCATAATTTTGGCTGAAGATAAGCTGAGAATGGTTGAAAAATGTCGCAAGTAATGTTATCAAGAGGTCACCATGGAATAACATTTTCCTTTTCCTTCCCTGAATCAATTCTTCTTCTCTATCAATTTCCCATAGTATGTAAGGAGTGTATTTATACAAAGTTGGTTCATTACTCATATAGACGACCTAGAGCTAATGAAGGACGAAGGATTAATGTTCAAATATTTGCTATCACAAAGCCCTTTTCATTTAGTTGGATAAAATTTGGATGAGTAGCAGTCGTAAATTGTTGCAATAGGCAAGTGGAAAAGAGAGAGAGAGTGAGAGAGCGCGAGTCAGAGAGAGGAATGAAGCATCGGTTGTGTGTGATACACAGAATGGAAATGAAGCTAATGTCGAGTGGAAGTAGGACAATGGGAGTAAATAGATGGTGGAGGGTGTGTCGGGGCCAGTCTGTTCGTTTGTCATTAGTCCCACTTTGTGTGCCGTGTCGATGTCACGGCTTGCACCAATACCCACTGCAAAACACCCTTCATCATCCCCCTAACAATCATCGCCCAATTATCTCCATCATATTTCCATTTTCAAAATGCCTCCAATTCTTTAATTTATCACATAATAATATGCCTATATCATCCTTAAATATTATATAATAAATATTTTACTCTTTAACTCTGGATTATCGAATTGAAATTCTTCTTTGTTAGGCAAATACTTTATGAACTATTTTAAAGTCAAATTTATTACATGGGCCCATTTAGATATATCACCAGAAGAATTTATCCTCATCAATCATTTCTAAAGTAATTTCAGTTATTTATTTGATTATTTCAAAACAAAATTTCGCCTTTTATTTCATAATTTTTATATCGTTAATCGATAAAATTATAATTATATATTGATAAAAGTATCGACAGTGAAGTAGAAACAAAAAAAATGTTTATCAGGAATCGGTCAGTTGTTCAGGTTCAAATTAAACTCTCATTGCTAACGTTTCTGTTTTTATTTGGAACCTTTTTCATAGGCAGAAGTGTAACATTTTGAATCAGAAAAACTAAGTGCTACATTAGAGATTATTTTACAAAGAAAGAATTTTATGGATTTCTGCAGCAACTCTCGTTTGAATGAACACGATTTGAATTATATATTATGATAAACACAATAAGAAATGGAACAGACTAAGATCTTTCACCGTAACAACGTCTTCGTCAGAGTCAAAAACCCAACTGAGATCGAACCCAAGAAGAGTTGGTTTTATCTGACGTAAGACGCTTGTTACGGTTGAAAGATCTTAGTCTTGTTTTCCCATTTCTTATTGTGGTTTGATCATTGATTGTTGTTTCACGTGTTTATGTGAAATCTTTTTATCGAATTATATATTATATATACACTACAATTAATGTGCAGAGTATTTTCCTATACAATCTGTCTAATTTCCTTTACTGTATGTTAATATAATATCTCGGTTTTATAATCTCCTATTTAGACAAACTTTAAATCTGACAGTAAGAAGGACTGTGTTACTAAGTCCTTCTCCGAGGGACGACGTGCTCAGATTTATAAAATAAATCGAGGGCCAGATGGGAATCGAACCCCATTCCTATCAGTTCAGAGGCGAGCACGTAACCACTGAGCTAGCCTGACCCCTGTGTCCTCAATAAGAAATAAGGTAAATGACTAAAGCACTGCCATAAAATACGTCATTGTGTAATCAATGATTAAACCACAATAAGAATGGGAAAACAAGACTAAGATCTTTCAACCGTAACAGGCGGTCTTCGTCAGAGTCAAAAACCCAACTGAACACTAGATGCAGAAAACATCTGGTGAGGAGTTGAGAAGAGTGAGAGGGAAGAGTGGTATTTTAAAAGGGTGAAAGCACAGGAAAGGACTAATGTCCCGAAAGGGATGTTAGGGGAAACAAAGGAGTACAGTAAGAAAAAGTAAAAAACTATCCGCTAGCTGTCAACCCTCTTTGAAGAGGCTATTGCCCTCGTGACGAAAGTATCAAGTTTGAATACTTTCGTCAATACTTGAAAAACAAAATCAAGTTTGTTTTTGACTCTGACGAAGACCGCTTGTTACGGTTGAAAGATCTTAGTCTTGTTTTCCCATTGTTATTGTGGTTTAATAATTGATTGTTGTTTCAAGTGTTTATGTGAAATCTTTTTGTCATTGTGTAAGTGTTAAAGATGTAGAAATCCTTTTGATATCATTTCAGTTGAGAGACTAAACTTGAAGTTGTATTGAGTAATGTCAAATACGGACCGTTCAACTTTAAGGAATTGTTTGGTGGAAAGTGGGGTCTTACCCACAAATCTACACTTAATCTATAAAACTACTACTACTGCTGCCATAAAACCAATGGTACAATATGCATTAGTTGCATGCCCTTCTGAGATAAATGAAAAAAAAATAGTCATATTAGCCTTAATAAATCTCACAGATAAACATATCATAGGATAGCAAGAAAATCATCCTCTGCACTACTTTCAACATGGATAGGTTATTAATTGTCTTCCTTCTAGAAATTTTTTATCAAGAAAAAAAATTATTGAGATTTAAAAAAAAAAGATTGTTTTTCCTTCTAAAATAAAATTCACCAAAATTTTAGGCCGGAACATCAAAAACTTGGCGTATATTGCGTAAATTAACTGCCTCTTATAGAATATTCTACAATTGCTTTAAGTAATCACAAATGACGACCCAGCTGTAAAGTTCTCTGTTTTCAAGTAATGGGTTCTTGTCTTGTATATTGAATTCTGATGGGTCAGAATGTGATAGAATAGCCAGTAAAATAAGTTCGCCCTCCAGTGGAAACCAGACACAAGGATGTACAGGGTAATGAGGTGTTGGACGGGAAGAAAATGTTAGAGCCAAATAAAGCACTATAGTCGGAAATCTTTTTGTATCACACACCTCAGCTTTTGTAAAAAAGCAGTTGATGAATGGATAAAAAAGACAGCATATAGAACTGAGATAAAAAAATTCGTCTCTTTTAGTTTAAAAAAGATCATTCCAACTTAATATCATTTTTAATGAAAGTTAATAATCCTTATATGAAGTATTTAAGTATTTAACCTGATGGCGTTTTTTTTTTATACCTCTAAAGCAAGCCGCGAATAATGATATATAAATAATTCAGACTCTGCCTCGGTGAAGCTTTCAAACATTTGATTTTATTCTATGTAAATCCAAGGCAACTGCTTTACGGAGTTAAACAACATCGCAAATTATACCTAAAACCTATAAAAGTGAAGTATACTTCTCTGAGGACAATTGTATGTTCATTAAAGTACATGAAATATAAAGTTGATTTTTGGAAAGAGACAATAAAGCACAGTAGGAAAATTTAGCAGCGGAGGGCAGGAGTCCGACGAGACTCTGTGTCACAGTCGAATAATAATAGTAATAAAATAATAAAATCGTTCAAAATCAATTATTTCTTTTTTATTGCTAATGACATAAATATGGTTACATTAGAATTATGTATTCATTAAACCTCAACTATGAGTCTCATAGTATTTACCGTAGTGTTTGATATTACGTCTTCACTGTAGTCACATTAAAATAAAAACAAACTCAATTGGTTGTCAATGATTTTGTTATTATATTTGCTTATTTAAAGTTGAGTGTAGGCCAATTCGGATTTTTCTAATTAAAATAAATGATTGTGTGTCAGTTTTATTTAAACAATTTTTAACTAAAGAATTCAACTTGGAATGGATAGCTTAACAGAAAAATTGAATTATACTTTAAAACCAATAAAAATATGGTTCAAAATACAGTGTAAAAACTATATAGATTTTAAAGACATTTTTAATTTAAACTTTCTAAAACTTTTCCCCTATTCATTTCATGACTTTATCATGAATTAAAAGTCGCATAAAATAACTATAAAATAAAGTAATAATTCTTGGTATGTTATTCATATCAAAGCTGTTCTGTCCCGATACGATAGCTGAGAAATAGACTAGTGGAATTACTGCAGGGCGTTTTCATTGAATTGCAAATGCAACCAATCAATGCGTTTTTTTTTCTTTCATGGACGTTGATTGGTAGCTCTACAATATCCTCTCTAATGAGTGCCAATAACAACTTTGATCGTTTTTAATGTTTGATCATTATTCATCATTTATTTGATAATGAAGGATATATTTTGGATTTTTATTTCTTCTCTGCTTTATATTAAAGAAGTTATATTAACAATGTATATAAAACAATTTATTGTTTTATTTACATAATTATAATGGTTAGAAGAAACATTATATACTTACATGCAATTAGAATAGATAATTTCACCAGGATTTGTGCGAGTGCATGTGTGTGCCACTACTTTCCTATGATAGTTACTGTTGTACTTATCAGGATCAACTAGTTGTACTTACTGCTCTAGGGAGCTTATAGCAAACCGTTTAACTGGGGTCTATGCCCTATGTCTCTTGACTTGACAACTGTATCTGGTTAGTAAATAAAATAAATTCTCTTTCTCTATGCCGTAAAGCAGCCGCAAAATGAACAAAATTTTACATCAAAACAACGTGATGTTCAAAAATGGTATTGACTTAAGCTCAAACGGTTTCAGTGCTAGTAATGTCTGTGTATGAAAGTCTAGATTTGAAAATAGATCTTATCATACCGTAGTTTGTGGTGTCTTTAGTACTTGATTTGAAGGTGACAGCAGGGTGTATGTAGCATTGATAGATGTCATTGGGAGAGAAGTCGAGCCTCATACGAGTACATAGATTGCAGCACCAAAACAACTGATAATCAAAATGGCACCGTGACAACTGAAAACTGATATAAGGAGATGAGTGCAAAACAAAACACATTACCCACACATGTGTGATATTTTTAGGTTCTTACATGTAAAAAAATTTTTAAATGTCAAATTAAAATTAGACTTAATACAACTTCGTATGATAAAAAATGAAGAAGTTAGAATGTTGGAAAGATGAATATTGCATTAAACAAAACTAATAACTGGAATCTGCCGTGACTTTAGATTGACAGAGTGTCCTACAGAAATCATTCCATTTCGTTGTGGTTGACAGAACGAATATCGTCATATTAAAATAATCATAGTCATTTAATTCAGTTCGGCTATACTTTACTGTAGGGTTTTATAATAAATCAACACAATATTAACATTTATAAATATCACTTAGCCAAATTATTTTCCACGACTGGGATATGTTTACTTGTAAATTTGAGTTTAGCATACTTCATTATAAGATATGTATATAAGGTTCTAATAATTTATCATCGTTAAGCGAAAGTTTTCATACATTGCGAACTAAGGAGCCGGAACTTAAAATGCCTAGTCTTTTGTACAGTTGTAATCGGTCTCACGAAGTACAGTCTCACAAAGATCAATCTTCTAAGAAAGAAATAAAAAAACCAGAAAAATATATAAGAAGTAACATTAAGTTATAAAATTGTATATATATACCTAAAAGTTAATAAATAAAAAAGGTTATTAAAAAGAAAAAGCAATCTGGAGAGGCCTATATTCAACTTTATTATGAGAAAGCAGAATATCAAAGTTCATGACAACTTGAAGAATAAGCTTAAAACTAGTATCAGTTTTGTAATATAGAACGAAAAAGTCCATTTCTGATACTTCAATATTACCCAAAGATAATATAATTCATAAACATAAAAAAAAATGTCTATTTGATATAAAGTTTTGTTCAAGGCTCCAACCCATAGATTGAATATAGAATTTTGTTTGACAAATCCACTTTACCATGGAAAGCATCAGAAATTAAATGTTTGATTGGCAATAATTTTTTACGTATAAGAATTTTATTCTTGTTTTTCTCATATTAGGTCGTTAAATTATTTTAAATTCATGCATTAAACTTCTAAACGTCAATTTTATTTCAGTCGATACATTTAAAAAGTTTAAGCCAAAATGAATATCAACAAATTTGACTAAAGTGATCAAGAGTGAAATTCTAGTTTTTATAGCATTATTTCTCTGTGAGGTGATTGAAATTTCACAATTTTTTTTTAATTATTTTTTAATTTAATTTTCAATTTCATAGTTCTTTATGAGTCGTTTAGTGAGGTCTATAGCCTTGAACTAAATGCTATTAACTTCCATGATTCTGAAACTTCAGAGTGGCACTGACCATCAGAGTGGCTGAGTGGGGGAGATGTCGGGGCTATGCTATGAAAAAAGTAGCTCTCCAGGTGTTGCCTGTCATTAGCTATTGTCAAGAAACACTGCTTCTCGGCAACCTACTCCAGGTTGTTTTTAGGATGGAACACAAGATTATATTTTCCTGTAGGTGTTGCTTAGTCGATGGCCCACACCGCATCTGCAACTAATTTATTCCTTGTGCCTCAGATAGCGTTATAAATGGCAGCGCAGTCCACTTTGGGAGGAGGTCCACGACTCATACCAATCTATCAGCCTCCTCATCAGCTGTAAGAATCCGATGTACAAAAACCCATTAAAAAGTGTATTGCAGCTTTCTTTGAAAGTTGTTTAAAGTTTTGGTTCAAGTAAATAATACCTACTACTTTAATGAGAAAAAAATTCCCTGTCTTTTAAAGAATGCATTTTCCTTAATAATAATATTACGTATGTTTCAGATGCTCCTGAACTTGAAGTAGAACGAGCTTGGGTACACACAGGAATTGGCCAGGAAGCTCAGATGGCCTGCATCGTCCATGCCCACCCACAACCTGAGGTAACACACAATCTCATATTTTTCAAGTTATTCCCTTGATGTTTTTTCACTGTTAATAAGGTCATTGACAGTGAAGTTATTTTTAATTTACTGTAAGTTATGTATAATGATCGTGAAGAAATTCGATCTCGAGATTTTAAAGGAATTATATGTTTTGAGGTCCCAGAAGTCGTTTTTTTGATTTCATCATTTATGATGTTCATATATGAAATGTTTAAAAAGTTAAAACAGAAATCTAAACTAGAAACAGCGAAAATGATAGAAATGTCAAGATTGATTAATAAGAAAACTTTGATAATAAATTATAAACTAAAGTTAATTATGAAATACTTTGATTCATCAAATTTGTTGAATTTTTTATTAGTATTTGATTTATTAAAGAGTATTTATACTTCATTAATAGTAATGAAACACAAATAAATGAAGAAACATGCGTTATCAGTACGGTTATTGACTCTGGTTTGTAGTAATGCACTACAACGATGTTGCGAAAAAACTATGAGTGAAAGAATGCTAACGGCCGGCTCTGTGGAAAGTGTGAGTGACGTTAACCCAGCTGCCCTGCTCTTTTATGACAAGGAAGCAGTAAAGGCACCAGTTTATAGTTTGTGGTTTTCAACATTTTTTTTTCTTGAAGGAGATCAAAAATTGTCTGTATGGTATTACTCGTAAGAACGTAACGGTAGCAATATCTAGCGGATAAAATGCTAGTGCACTTGAACGATCACTACTTGAAAGAATGCTAGGCATCTATGTATGGTATTTATCAAATTTATCTGCTTGTGATGAAAAAGCAAAAACAGGAATGATTCTTACTTTCATTTTCAATTCATTTATGTTACATTTTCCTACTCTAGAGTGTAATAATATTTTCAATTAATATGGTTTTGTGACTTCAGTATACATCTGAAGAAAGATGTATCTTAAACGTGTCAAGGATGAAACAACTATGATTAGTGAAATAATAATTACGTAAAAAAGAAAATTATTGCAGGCATGTTTGATATATATAACTTAAGAATTCAATGAATGCATTAATTCTAATTTGTTGCGATGTTTGTAGCTAAGTAAAGTTTGTTCTGACGGGTTCATAAGCGAAGTGATTTGTCGATACATACTTATATTGTTGCTGGGAAAGGGTCCAGTGGAGAGCCATTAGCTGACTCCACAGAACTGGGTTATATTTCAAATAAATAGCAATGCCCATCCCTATGTTCTCAGATAGGATTCACCGCATCTAAGACAATAAGTTTTGTTGTGACTTTATGCTTGCGCCCTGATATTTATTATCTGCCGCTTTTCCTTAATGGACCAAAGCATTCATGCTTTCATTCGGCTTAATACGCAAAATATCATCATTCTTTTCTGTTTCAATTGAAATCATTTGCCGAGATATGGACTTGAAACATCAGAATTAATCACAATTGACTCATGGAATCGTAAGACACCGCTATCAAAAAAAACTCTATCTTTTGGTAAGAACATTTTAATTACTGATAAATAGCATCAATTTTCTGAAAAACGAATTACATTATGTTCAAGATATATGAGACCATTTTCATGATTAAATTTCTTCTTGTTTTTTTAAGCTTAATTATGATACATAACACAGAACACAACAACAAATTTATGAAGTGCAAGTACTATTATACTGTGGCTCATAGATGATACAACTTCTACTAGTTCGTGTTCATCGTCAGGTAGACTTACAATGGAAGGAGTGGAGGACAGACAACCACCGAACATTGAGCTGTTGTCGAACGCGTAGTCTGAGTGAAGAAACTTCTTTTGTGTTTCTCAATCATCTTGACCATATCTGTTTATCTTCTTAAGTAGAAAGAGTATTTGATGTACACATTATATCCAACTTATTCATAAGGCTCTCGAGTAAAATTATGTTCTTAGAAAATTATATAAACGAGCAAAAGATTATGAAATAGAAATTAAAAAAAATATACAATTAAATTCATCCGTTTAGCATGCTTAATCGGTTTTACGGAAGAGGTAGTCTATCCTTGTTTAACACATCTGTCATAGGTTATGTTTGCAAGGAGGACAAAAAGAAATACTAGTGAATTACAAATATGGGAATTTTTAGATAAAACGGTTCACTGTTCTTGAAGGTAATGGATTTCAATCAATTAAAAGTAATTTTACACGTTCTAACTTATAATTGAACTTAAATCTGGATATATTTTGCAACTTTTTTCAAAAACGCTTTGTGATAGGGCTGAATTAGATGTTGACCTTTTCTTAAAACAAGTCTCAATGGCTTGTTACATGTTTCTATAAATTCTTTTTCAAAAATTAGTCATTTTTGGGGTAAAATTAGTTATATCTGTCGTTCGAACGCACAAATTAGTTGAGCGTCGTAATGATGTTTGAAATTTTTTACCAATGTACTTACGATTAGTGAAATATTAATAAGAGGGCTTTTAATGAATGACTGAATTCTTCTATTGGCATATAGTCTAGAGAAATATCATTTATTAAAGTATTTGGGACTGAATTAATATATACTGACCATAAAACCTTTCTTTAACAAAGTGCATACGACTGACATATTATTCGTAATAGAATTCTCCATTATGAAAATACATACTGCTGGTGCTGTGTTGTCATAGATTCATGTCAACACATGCACAAACCCACCCACTGTACACTCACACAACATTCATGTGATGTCCTCTGACGTGTACACCGCATACCCCCTCTCACACAGCACATCCTATGTATTGTGTTGTCATAGATTCATGTCAACACATGCACAAACCCACCCACTGTACACTCACAAACATTCATGTGATGTCCTCTGACGTGTACACCGCATACCCCCTCTCACACAGCACATCCTATGTATTGTGTTGTCATAGATGTCATGTCAACACATGCACAAACCCACCACTGTACACTCACACAACAATCAATGATGATACCTCTGACGTGTACACCGACATACCCCCTCTCTCACAGCACATCTATGTATTGTGTTGTCATAGATTTCATGTCAACAATGCACAAACCCACCCACTGTACACTCACACAACATTCATGTGATGTTCTCTACGTTGTACACCGCATACCCCCTCTTCACAGCACATCCTATGTATTAGTGTTGTCATAGATTCATGTCAACACATGCACAAACCACCCATGTACACTCACACAACATTCATGTGATGTCCTCTGACGTGTTAACCGCATACCCCCTCTCACACAGCACAATCCTATGTATTGTGATTGTCATAGATTCATGTCAACACATGCACAAACCCACCCACTGTACACTCACACAACATTCATGTGATGTCCTCTGACGTGTACACCGCATACCCCCTCTCACACAGCACATCCTATGTATTGTGTTGTCATAGATTCATGTCAACACATGCACAAACCCACCCACTGTACACTCACACAACATTCATGTGATGTCCTCTGACGTGTACACCACATACCCCCTCTCACACAGCACATCCTATGTATTGTGTTGTCATAGATTCATGTCAACACATGCACAAACCCACCCACTGTACACTCACACAACATTCATGTGATGTCCTCTGACGTGTACACCGCATACCCCCTCTCACACAGCACATCCTATGTATTGTGTTGTCATAGATTCATGTCAACACATGCACAAACCCACCCACTGTACACTCACACAACATTCATGTGATGTCCTCTGACGTGTACACCACATACCCTCTCTCACACAGCACATCCTATGTATTATGTTGTATATATGAGTATTGGTGTGTTTTTCAGTATATGTGTGTGTGTGAGTTTGTGTGGACAAGCAGGATATTCAAAAAATAATGAATAATATATAATAAACAATCAATGATCAAACCACAATAAGAAATGGGAAAACAAGACTAAGATCTTTCAACCGTAACAAGCGGTCTTCGTCAGAGTCAAAAACCCAACTATGATTATATAATAGTTTTTTATATAATAAAAATTATATTTTTATTATATATAATATTTTATAACAGATTCAATAATATATCGACCGTTTGATAGAATAGGTGTGTTCTCTAATCGGGGTTCGGTCAATTTTCCAGGATAAAAAATAAAACTTTCGTTGCCAACGTTTCGGTTTTATTTAAAACCTTTTTAATAGGCAGAAGTAAGAATTTTTTAACTAAGATAATGAAATTTACATTATTTAAAGGAACAACAATGTAAATTTCATTTTCTTTGTTAAAAAATTCTTACTTCTGCCTATGAAAAAGGTTTTAAATAAAACCGAAACGTTGGCAACGAGAGTTTAATTTTTTATCCTGGAAAATTGACCGAACCCCGATTAGAGAACACACCTATAATATTTTATATAATAACTATTTTTATATAATAAACAAAGTTGATATTTAAGTTACCAGTGATATGTAACAGCAAGTCAGTCATATCATTATATCAGTTTTTAGATGGCAATGCTTTCTGAAATTAAAATAGACTTTTTTAATATTTAGGTTAGGTTAGGTTGCAGTGACAGTCCACAAGAGAACCACTCATAGGCCAAGCATTGGCCCTTTGTGATATCGCACAATGAAGATTGATTCTACAGTGGGAGTCCTAAATTTGCCTAACTCAAATATATTTAGAGTAAGGATCTTTAACGAGTAACAGACATCGTACAGGCTCTCGAACCCCGGTCCTATCAGTTCTGAGGCGAGCACGTAACCACTGAGCTAACCTGGCCCTCCTTTTTAAGATTTGCTTTTAAATCTGTTCACAGGATGTTAATTAAAGCAATAATGTTAAAACCAATAATGTTTGACATATTTTTTTACATTTACTACTTATAGTGTTAATATCCACAGAAAATGTCAATAATTGAACATATTGTTCTGAAAGCAGCATACATTACTTTTTAAAATGCTTTGATTTTGTGAATATTAAACGGAATTGGATAATGGATTTCAACAAAGACGGAAAGTGTACATAATAAATATTAAATTAAATTTATAAAAAAAAATTGAAAATTTCTGTTCGAGTAAGTGATAGGTTAGGGAATTATATAATCTGATGTATTTATTTTTACTAAGCTACCGGTCAGGTGAAGAAAATTTGCTTTTGTTTCATAAACATAGTATGAATGTCTGAATATTGTATTTATGTTAGATACAATTTCAATTATTAATTGATTTTCTATGCAAGAAGTTATTGTATGGTATTTACTCATGTTTAGAGGGGAAAACACTAAGACTTCCACACAAAAAGAATTTAAGCACAGAAGAACACGTTTCAAACTTTTAGTAATATTCGTCAGGTTACATTTTCCTCAGTAAGGTGATATAACCTGAAGAAGACTAAGAGTTCGAAATGCCTTGTGTTTAAACCCTTTTCGTGTGGAAGACTTAGTGTTTTTTTTCCTCCCTAATCAACTTTTATTATACTTATTAATATTAATAGTTATTGTTCCAATTAATAATTTGTCACCAAAATAATAGCCGAGAGTTTATTCATCGCTTATTAGGCTTAATTAGTTTAGCCTCTGTAATTAGATATTTAGAGTGAGATTAGTTATGGTTGTATGACGTGTTGAACGTGTAGGAGTGATGATGACCCAATGGTTGTTTTCTAAATAATGCTAGAATTGGACACAGGTGAATAGCTTTGAACGAGGTAATAAAACATTCATGAGAAGTGCATCTATTTGGGGGGGAAAAAAATGAACGTTAAATCGAAAATATTACAGTTTGTTCCTGCACTTTTACTAGCAGAAAAATTGAATTATGTTAGGCACTTAGAACGATTTAGGTGGAGAAGGAGAGAGTACAAAAGAAAGGTAAGTGCCCTTAGAAGTTGCAAAGGGCTGAGTGTACCATTAGGGAAAGACGTTCGCTCTGTGAGGGGACCCCCAGAATTCGCCCTATAAAGGAGGACAAGCGATACGGAAACAGCCAATACCATGGCCTCAGTCATACGCCTTCTCCGACGCTATTTTGGCCTCTGAATATATAATTCTCTACTTTCTAACATTTTCTTACAAAGGGAATTTCCTTGCATTACAAAAATAAATTGCATCAGAAGGAAGTTGCATTGAAAAGTTGGTTTTAATAATTCTTTGAGAAATATTTTATATACTTCTTTGTTTGATATTTGTGAGAACCCTGGCCCTAAGTTATGTTCGCTTTCTCTCAACTTTGAATTATTTTTATGGGGTATCTAACTGGTATTCTTATTTTTGATATTTATATATTTAACTGGAAGTCGTAAACCATATCATATTTATTTCTATATTTCTTATAATTTAAAAAGTACATTAATATATCTAACGAAAAACTTGCATTGAATTCGTTTAATTATATATATTTATTATTTTATACATTGTCGGTACTTCATGACAATATTCTTATTGGAAACACATTAAATCCAAGCAAATAGAATCATTTTGATAAATTCAAGGCAAATTTAATACCTCTGAGCTGCTTTTATTAATTAGTTCGGGCTTAAATTAAATCTCCCTAAAAAAAGGCCTTTATTTATGCTTAATGAGTGATAATGAATTCACTGCCAACAATTATATTTATGAAAATACTTTCCCTCTCAAATACTTCAGAAGTAAAATGAAACAATTGTACTTATTACTAATTTAATATCTCCCTTTGGCAAAATGAAATTTCACTTTGATAGAAGTAAACTGTATTCATTAGAAAAATTATGTGTATTTTTGTTTAAAAAGCACGTATACTTGATTTGGTTCTCGGAAATATTTTTATTAAGGTGGTGTTAGTCTTAGCGATGAGATGATGATGATGATGATGATGATGATGATGATGATGTATTTTGTGAAGATGCTGGTGGTGATGGCAGTGATACTGATATGCCGATAAATGTCATATCATTGTTGAGGTAGGTTGAGTACAAGTATTCAAGGAGACAAGATTAATAAGTTTTTTGGGATGATGGCGATGATGATGATGATGATGGTGATGGTGATTATGTGATTTATGAAGATGCTGGTGGTGATGGCAGTGATACTGATAGTGCCGATAAATGTCATATCATTGTTGAGGTAGGTTGAGTACAAGTACTCAAGGAGACAAGAGTTAATAATGTTTTATTGGGATGATGATGATGATGAATGTGATGATGATTATTATGTGATTTATGAAGATGGTGGTGGTTGTAGTGATGCTGATAGCGACGATAAATGTCTTATCATTGTTGAGGTAGGTAGTGGACAA
The DNA here is from genome assembly GCA_026182355.1 of Hermatobates lingyangjiaoensis. Classification (NCBI taxonomy): domain Eukaryota; kingdom Metazoa; phylum Arthropoda; class Insecta; order Hemiptera; family Hermatobatidae; genus Hermatobates; species Hermatobates lingyangjiaoensis. Next base: position 1,674,893 of record JAPFBL010000150.1, read on the forward strand.
GTATTCAAGTAGACAAGAGGAAACAATGAATTATTTGGTTGATTATGATTGTGATGATGATGATGATGTGATGATGATGATTGTGGTGGTGGTGGTGGTGGTGGTGGTGGTGGTGGTGGTGGTGGTGGTGGTGGTGGTGGTGAGTGATGATGATGATGATGATGATGATGATGATGATGATGATGATGATGATGATGATGTGATGATGATGATGATAATTGTGTTAGTTGTGGTGGTGGGAGTGGGGTGATTATGATTATGGTATTGCTTATGACATGACGTTGATGATACTAATGATGCCGTGCCAGTTATGATGATAATAATCATTATGATGACACACATGTGAGTGTACTTGTATCTTAGGCTTATGTGATACAAACCATTACACATACAATCATTTCCTATGATGATTTCTAAGGTATCTGTGGTCTCAATTTTACTGTATTTATCGAACAGTGGAATATTTTATTTGTTTTCAATACAAACACTTGCAGGAATTAGGTTTCATTATTGTTTTAGTAAACACAAATGTGAGCCGTTAGTTAATTAGTAAATATGTTTTTTTATAAGTTACTCAACACGGAATTTATTCTAAATTCAACACCCTAATATAGGCATGTTTTATTAAATGTACGGATTTAATGTAGTTCTCAAGATGATGCTATAGCTCATGACCGACTACTTGACCTCTTCAACTATATACTGTACAGTATATACTGTACAACACATGAATTCAGGATCATAACAATATCTATGAATCCCCAATCGTTAGTACTAAGACCTGGAGTAAAATGTTATGTATTCTTGCTCTTAAAAAAGTACTAATAAACATAAAGAAATGTATTATTTTGTACATATATAATATTTTTTTCAATATATAAAAAAATTATACCTAAATAATATTATAATATAATAAAAAACTATAATCTAAAAAAATACTCTGAGTTGACTGCGCCTGCCCGCGAGATTTGTACTTGACATGTCATATAATGTTTTTCATGCCGCTTAGTAACATGTGCACGCTATTTTTTTTATTTTATTTCTATATAGATTTATGAAAAGGCTATTACCATATACCTGTATTATTGGTATCATTATGTTTACACATTGTGAAGTCTACTAAACCCATTTATCATCATGTCTGTGGTTGGTAATGTATCAATCAGACTTATTCGAATTAATAATATTTCCTAAATATTGTCATGAGTACTGCTAGTACAGATATACTTGTCCTACAGTCTAACAAACCGGAAAGCGCTTGCTAAACCTTTAGCCTTCTAAATCATAAAGACTCTGCTGTTTTTTGGATTATATTGACGGTACATTATCAAATTTTATGTTAAAGCAAGTTCTAGTTTTAATAAACATTTTTGATGCTTGTATGTTTTAAAATCTTATTAAATACTGTCTCATAAAAAAATTTGCGAAAATACCTCAGACTGTTTTAATAGATGGGGAAATGTCACAGGAAAAAGAACAGGTATTATGTTCTGTCTTTAGCAACTGCTAAAAAAGTTACATAACAATGATATTACTTTATAATTTAATGATATGATTATAAGTGGGTTTGATAATAAATTTATTTATGCTAATTAGAGTGTAAGCTGCTCCAGGTTTTAAGTAAATCTTTCAGCGCATCATGAGATTTGACAGTACACTGAGATCTACTTTAGATTTGAGATAATCTAAAGTAGATCTCAGTGTATCTCAGGATGCCTTACTCTGGTTAGATGTTCCTATTACTTTCCTTTCTAAATGATAGTTGGCCCTATCTCTTCAGTATTCTTGTTTGTATCTTTCAGTATACTAGACTGATCGAATGCCCATCAGAATAATATTACTATGAAGATCATATTCAATGCTACTATAAAGTTTAAAAAGTCATATTTATTTCTAGACAAGGTCTATATATTTCTAACGTAGTGCAATCAGTTATTATGTGGTATTTAATGAATGTGTTTTATATGTGGAGACCATTTCTTTAGCTTTTTACCCTACAATCTCTATATATTTATCTATTTTTCAAATATATTGAAATTATTATGGTTAAACCAATTTTTTTATAGCCTGGAGGGAGTTAAAAAACTGTTGGTATACTAGTTAGTAAAGTTCAAAGACAAGCTCAACGTTTATTTGCTGCATGAAATCTTCCAAGATAAATATATCACCCAAGACCTTAAAAAACAAGATGTTATTTTTAAGAACAGCGTAAAGATACAATTATAGAGGAGAATAAATATAAGTACGAGTTTTTAACGTAATTTTGTAATATATTTGTATTTTTTACTGGTTAAATATTAAATAATTCCTATTACTGGCTAATATTGTTGAATATATTTTCGTAGATTTCAAAATGTGAGTTAATAAACGTTAGCATAATGAATGCATATGATTGGTGATTAAAGTTACAAGAATATCAATTTAAGCAGGAGGTTGGCAATTTTAGGAAGCATGAACGTATGAAAACTTGGTAAAGATATACATGAGGTGTTTTGCAGTTGGGCTGAAGTTTCTTGAAGGAGGCTGGCAGGTTGATTGTGACATTATTCATTGTGCGTAGACAAGATCGTCAAACGAATTTCTGATGCGGTCTTTGTAAAATCACCTCAACAATTATGCTAAGATAAGCAAGGCAGCGAGTGAGTTTGTGCCAGTCGATAGGAAAGTTTTAAGCCTCTCTACTTCATCCAACATTGTCAGCTTTAGCAGGTCTTTCGATAAAACTCACACTTCACTGGTTCAATATTTTGAACGATGATGATAAATCTAATCTGAAACAAGGATTAATTTCAGCATGTTTTGACTCGAGTTGAGTTCACTTGGATGGGTTCTAGGACTTGTCGGTCTAAACGCTTTGTATTGGTAACACTGTCAAAATCGAGTAACTTCACAATAAAAAGTGAAGATATACACAAGAAGACTTCAGTTATCCTACCTTTCTTATTTGTGAGATTAGACATTCTTAGGCTATTATTTGTATTAGTCATTAGAATTATTTATAACGATTATGTACGAAAGCCACTTTTATCAGCTTTTTATAAACGTGGAATATTAATGGTAGTAAAAATATGGTTACATTTTCATAAAATGTAATTTGCAGCATAGTCCTAACAGTGTTTTTTTATTTATATACTTTCAGAACCATATCTGATATTTGTTTAATAGTTTTCAACGCCTATAACCTGAAGAAAGTGGATTCAGTTCTGTTCTAGAGAATTACAATGTGCCCAATTTTTTATTTCGCGGCAATTTCCTTTATTTTCAAGAGGCGTTACTTAACGTAACTTCCATAGTATAGTAAATACAGATAGTTCTTTGTACAGGTTTTTTAAACTCAGTGATGTTTTATAGGACTATACTCTCTCATTTGTTTAAGCAATCATTTATTGTAACGTCTCTTCCCCATTATTGGTTTCATTTTACATAAAGGTCAAACATTTTTACCTAGTCAGAATATTAATATAAGGATCTTTAGTGTAGTTTGCATGGTACATGCTTTGTGCACTCACCATGATACAGAGTTGACTCAATTCTCATTTCTAACATGAAATAAATATATGGTGCCATGGACAGCACTGAAACTATTAAGTATATGTACTCAATGCCAGCATACAACTATAGGCCTCAACTGACTGGTAAAACACGAAACTAAAAGAGAAAAATGATTACAACGAGATTAGCAATCTAACCTTCGACATTTGTATGGTAATGCGGTGTATTTTGGCTATAATATCACCAAACATTTCTGAAACATATATAGTATTATTTATTTGCGATAACATGAAATATATTGAGTCAAAAAGTCGATATCTAATAATAATTTGTTGAATAGTAACTTAAAAAAATTCCTTTCCTGTGCCATTTTAATTACTAATGGAGTGTTTTAGCTCTTTAATTAAAATATATAGATGGCAATAAATTTTATTGTGTGAGTGTATGTTCATTATATTCATTATAAATATTATGTTATAGTAGCATAATAATATAAATTCAAGAAAATAGTTTTATTTATTACGCTTTTACTATCGAAAAATAAATGCATTTTGCTAAATTTATTTAACCCTGTTTCCTGTTAATTTGAAAATAATTTAGTGCAAACTCTACAATAAAGTGGTAGTATTTTGCAGTATTATTAACTTCCTGATGCTGAAAATGCAGCCAAACATTCCTTTAACTACATTAAGAAAATACAATAAAGGAGTTGTGGACTGTTTAGACGACCACGAAATCTAGAGAGAGAAAAGTTTCTCTCAGAGCTCGAGTTGAATAAAACAGACAATTCCGTATAATAGCCTGTTTATAGGACAGTCTCACAGCCCAACTCTGACTTCTGGCTCAAGTTAGCGAGTTTTTAGAAATGTGTGCTAACTATCAAAACTACAAATTAAATAATAACACTATTTTATATAAAATTTAATCTATTATGCTTAATTATTTCAGTCAAATTTTCGTAAAGCTGTTGTAGAGAATAGTTTTTTTGTAGAAAATTAATAAAAAATGTTTTTTTTAAATGCCTTTAAAAAGAGCGAAAACACGTAATTTTTAAACAACGTGACTCACTTCTAAGAGTTATTGGCAATGAAGTGGTGTTGATCAATACATAGTTAAAACTCTAGAATCATATTTACCAGTAATGCTGAATGAATGCATTACAATTTCCGTATCAGTCTAAAACTAAGGAAATCTGCATTGCGAAAATGATTACACCGAAATTAAAAGTATCTGTCATTTTTATTTCTATACGTTAGAAAAATACATATATTGTTGTCATAGTCAATAATATTTGCAATATTTCAAAGGATAATGTGATGAACTCTTTTACTTCTTATCCAATACTCATTTTGGCATTCTGACTGGTATATATTGTATGTATGTATGTATAAAAAGATTTCACATAAACACGTGAAATAACAATCAATGATCAAACCACAATAAGAAATGGGAAAACAAGACTAAGATCTTTCAACCGTAACAAGCGGTCTTCGTCAGAGTTGGGTTTTTGACTTTGACGAAGACCACTTGTTACGGTTGAAAGATCTTAGTCTTGTTTTTTCCCATTTCTTATTGTGGCTTGATCATTGTATGTATGTATATATACATACAATATATGTATCCTTTTATATATATATATATATTGTATGTATGTATCCTGGTATATCTGTATCCTTTTGGGATTTATGTGATCTATTTTCTGGTATACATTCTCTGCAAGTTTAGTAAGTGGTCCACCCCCTCCCTCTATTACTCACCTCGAGAGCTTTCTTGTTCTCGAGAAAGACAATCTTGTGTAGACAAGTGGCGTTATTTGCTTAGAAATAAAAATGATCCAGTGCTTGTCATTACCTGACTGAACGAAATGTGAAATTATGCGAGATTTGATTGACGCTTTGATATTTGATTTCGCAGATTTAAAGGATTGATAAATGGGTGTTTTGACATTTTTAGCTACTTTGTCCACCTTCTCGTTCCCTTATGGCAGAACTTCCTTTGGAACTCACTGAAGGGCTATCATCCACTGAAGGGTATTTTCAAATACTCAGGTTAAGCCATGTCATCGAACGTCATCTGTCAGCCAGTCAATCTGTGCGATGGAAATGAAAGCTGTGATTGTAGCTTAACAGTCAACCAGGAACACGGTCCTGGAAAAACAAAATATTTTTATAATGAATAATGATATTATGTGACATTTTAATTGATTTTTTTTAAAAAAAAATTGTTCCTAGTCACATTGTTCTACCTTGTCAAAGGGAAGATCCTAATAAACAACAAATATTGTTATATGCGAATCACGAGTAGGTGGGAAAACAACTTGCCCACATGATAATGATTTGACTTATTATGTTCCGTTTACAATCCATCAATCACCACAAGAAGAAACATTGCATGCATTGTGCTGCCTTCATTCATTAGTTGACTTGACAAGCACTGGCAATTATAACTTAATGTTTTGTACCATTAACGAGTGGTAGATACCGTAACAATAGCTTTTGTATCATGTGGCTATATCTTATTTAACACTGCTCATTAATAATGTCCCTTATATAAAGTTTATATATCAGTTAATGCGTTATTTAAGACATAAATTATAAGTCTACTTATGCTGTTTAGTGTTTATAATTGTTTTAAAATTGCTCCTTGTATATATCTCATTTTCTGATAAAAAAAAAGCCATACATGAAACCTTTCAAAAAATAAAAAAATTGTAATTTAGTGAACCATTTTGGCAGTAAAATTGATAAATGATCCTCTAACGTTCCTCAGAACGAATAGAAGTATGGGTAGTCGCTGAAAAATAACAAATCCGCTACGAATTAATTAGAAAATTAATTTGAAATTAGTGGGTTTTGCAGACTGTTCAGACAATCTTTAAATAAAATTAATTGGAATTTTGATGCATAAATAACTGTTACAACAGTTTAATAGACAATAGCTCAGGTTCCTATATGTTATATTAAAATTTAAAATAAATCAATCCTTCAACAGATTAAACCAACTTGTAATATAATGGGTATAAACCAAATTCTTATTATTTTGATGGTGTAGACACATTCATTAACTCAGAGTTGGATTTGAACAAAAATGAATTCGTTTGATATAGAATAATACGTCAAGAGTAATATACATACTATAGAATCATTTATCCAAGATCCATTATCCATGATTGTTTCATTATAACACTGTTTTATGCTAACCAGTCAGGAAAGGTATTCCTATACCTTTCAATAAATATTTGGGTACAGTCACCACAAAAAAAAAACCAAAGATTTTTCAAAACAAAACCTATTTTTAACATTTACTGAATGTATGCCAGCATCTGTTACATATATTAACAGAATAACTAGGAAAAGATTTATTTATTTACATCAACATTTTTGACATAAAAGTGTTAAATTATTCACCAGTTGTAGAATTCATTAAAAAAAAAGATATTAGTAAGTAACAAAAATGTAAAATATTTTAAATTTATTAACTGTATGTCAAACCAGCCGAGTGTGGTAAATTTTTAGAGGAAATAAATCAGAGGATTAGAATGGAAGAAGAGAAGCTCATAAGTGGGGGTGGGTTTATTTTTCCAGCTTGTTAGTTATTGTTTTCTTTCTTTCTATTTTTTTTTTTTTTTGTCAGTCACTGCAGTAGGAGGTAGAGCCCTAATAGGAGACAGGGTGGTAACGAGAACCCCCTCTCTTTCTCCACCCCAATCTCACTGTAAGATGTAATTTGCATGACTCTAGGGGAGGTTTCATCCCCCAAGGTTTACATCAAAGGTCCTTGCAAAGCCCTTTCATGATTAAATAGCCCTTCCTACTTCATGACACTGCAATAACCCTCATTAATGTTCTAACAATAAACAACTAACACCAATTTAGTTATTTCATTAATCTTCCACTTTTTAAAATGATATTTTTTTTCTTAATTTTTTTTTTTTTGGGTCAAGAGTGACAACTCAATTACTTCAAGTACAGGATTACTCTAAAACTTCATTATCTTTGATAATTAATATTCAAATTTTAGCTTAAAACGATCAATAAACGAATTATTGGAATTTTGTAATTTAAAAGTCTGTAGTTGTCTCCAATCACTTAATTATAAATAAATATATTGTTAAACTCATTAAGCAATTTAGCTGTTTGATTTATTTGAATGTAACAAAGAATGTATTTCAATCTAACTCCAATCCGTCAATTACAACAGTCATTTTGTAGCACAATCTAGTAGATGATAGTCGTATAACTTAATGCTACTTACTACTAGTGCCATATGATCTCTTCCAAAATTCTAAAGACAGTAAAATAACAGTTTTAAATTAGCACCTGTTTTAACATAAAGTGAAAAAATCTGGAGTGGCCTACACTCTACTTTACTATAAGTAACTCAATGTCAAATTTCTTGAGTATATAAAACATAACGTATCATTTAAGCATAACATAAATATCTAAATGGGATATAATTATTAGCATTGCATTCGTGAGGAAGTACAGATAGTGATTGAAGGACATATCAATTTATAAGCTTATTTTTGTACATCACAAATAATTTATTATTTGCAAATAATTTCATTAGTATAACTACAGCAGTAATATCATTTTTGAAAAACCAATGTGAACATTTCTTGAAACGAAATATTATCCTACAAGAGAACATGGCTATTGTTCAAATAGCCAGTAGATTTCTTACATCCTTTACTTAACATCCTTCTACATTGAATATTAATGTAAAATTTTCAAATTTAAAACAGTAAAATACCCTTTTTTTCTCTGAAAAGCATCTTAAACAGCGAAGAAAATGTTGTTTTAAGGTGATTTGTTAATTAAAGATGTACGATAATTACAGTTATTAATCTCTAAACGAAAGATGTATATTTTGAATTATCTTTTACATTTTTGGTTTTTAACAGAATTATTATACTGGGAATTTTATGGCTTCTTAGTATTTAATAAGATCATTTTCCTTCCCCTTTGTCAAATAACATATATACGATTTTTTTTTAATGTGTGTTATCATTTACCTGCACAATATTATTCCTCTTACATCTCTTATAAGTCAATAATATATTTTCATTTTTCCATTAGAAACATCAATTTTATCTCAGTGGATTCGCTCAAAAAATTTCTAAGTCAATGTAAACAATGTAAAAAAATACAAAAAATTCGACAAGTATAGCAGGTGATCTCTTAGTCTAGGATAAACAAAGAGTTTTTATATCGTTATTGCTCTTTTCCGTAATTGAAACTTCATGATTTTTTTTTATGAATTGCTAATTTTTTGTTCCATTTTTGGTCAAATTTTCATAATTTTTTAACGAGCCGTTTAGCGTCAAAAAACATTTTCTGAAAACACAAATCGTACTCTAACGCCCCTTTAGCGAATGTAATTTTAGAAAAAAATATCTCAACTCATTGTCCATATAATGTTCTATTTATAGGCATAGGCATTCTTGTCCGTCAAACAGTATGGCTTGTATCGCTCTCACAAGGTTTGAGATTGATTTATAAGTCAAAATTTGTACATTTTATTGAAAAAAAAAAATTTCCTGTTGATATAAAATTTTGAATATATTTTTCGTTTGTTCCATTTGTAACCTCAAAGTTAATGTCAAAATCTCAAAACTCTAGGGTTAGTAGTTTAGGAGAAATAAATGTTTTAAAAAAAACGGTTTTTGGCAAAAAAGTGACTTTCCCATCATGCATAATTCTTCCCAAACAATAGGGATCTTCGTCTAAATGGGGCCCATTTTTGTGTAAAATATCAACTTGATCCATCAAAGATTCTGGACCGTAGCGTGGTAACAAGCAATGCTAACACACGCACCCACCCACCCACCCACCACACACACAGACATCATCGTAAAAACTTCATAAAACGACTTCTGGGACCTCAAAACATGTAATTCCGTCAAAATCTCGAGATCGAATTTTTTCACGATCACTATACTTTACTTATAGTAAAGTAATAAAAAATTTCACGTACTCTATAATAATATGTTTTATACTTTTTGATAAAAAAAATATAAAGAACAAATACTTGAATGTCTGCCAGTAAAATATGGCTTCTTGTAGGCTGTTTATAATAATTTTGATGGTGTAGACACATTCATTAACTCAGAGTCGGATTTGAACAAAAATGAATTCGTTTGATATAGAAACATGTACAAAGCGTTAAAATGTCAAAACAAATTGTTTCATTATAACACTGCTTTATACTAACCAGTTAATAAATAAACATATATGTGTTAAGATAGGAATACCTTTCAATAAATATTTGAGTACAAACAGTCACATTAAAAAAAAAACCAAAGATTTTTCAAAACATAAACGTATAAATCTCATTAAAAATTTTGAGCATGTTGTTTTCAGCATGTTGAATTAACTGGCCACGCAATATTAATTAACAACTATAATAAACTATTAACCCCTTTTCAAAAACTAGTTTTGACAAATTTAAAAAAAAAATAATTTTTAAATTAGAAATATTACAGTTGGAAAATCTGTTTAAAAAGAATATTATAGACATAAAACACAAAAACAATTACGACCCTTAAAAACTCATTTTGGTATAAAATTTGAGATTTTTTATTTTTTTCTCTTTTCTATTTGTCCCCTCTCAAAATTCCGCCCCCGGGCACGTGCCACCCCCCCCCCCCCTGATACGTCACTCAATAGTCACATAATCCTCAATAAATGGTATATTTAGCGAAAGAAGACCGAGCAATGAGTTATCATGGAAGATAAATTCTTATATAAATATTCCTGCAATCAGCTTTCAAGAAGAGTTTAATTTCATAACTGTTGTCGTATTGTAATTTAAAGAAATGTTAGCTGTGGTTGGGGCTCACATAGCCACAACAGGCTTTGGGGATACTGTGGAAACAGTTCCTTACCAGTCTCCTCTGTGAGGTCAAGTCTCCTTTTGTTGGTCTGTCAAGAGTGTCCTAAATCCCTTGAAGAGTATCTGAAGCCAGGGCACTAAAAGAAATAAAAAAAAAAGAACTCCCATTAACAGAACATTGTGATCGTCACCCAAAAGAATTCTTACTCAATTTCTAAATATATCAAAGAAAGTCTTCAAACTTGAAGCGTTCTTCTTCAGATACGTTTATTAAAAAGTTTATAGCAATTAAAAAACTGCATATTGTTAGTGCCACAGAGGTTAGCAAATAAGATATTATTATCAACCCTCATACCTCGTCTATGGCTGCTGGAGTCGCCAACCAGCTATAGACGAGGTATGACGGTTGATAATATCTTAATTAAATAACTTATTAGATGAAAATTATTAAAAACATCACATGCTTATAATTAGATTTTTTTTAACTTATTATGTTAAACAATATATATGTTATTTTTAACTTACTTGTTGAAGAGATATTTTAACCAATTAATAAACAAACATATGTGTTTTAAGATAGGAATACGTTTCAATAAATATTTGGGTACAGTCACCATCCGAAAAAACCAAAGATTTTTCTGGATGGTGACTGTATTACAGATGTAATGTTTAAACAAAAAACCATTAATTTTCATAAACCTTCGTTTTATATGCAATTTTTATGTTTTATTGCTCATTATGAATAAAAAGTAAATAGTTCCTGACTGCAGCACAAAATATTTTTATTATTTATTAGTATAGTAATAAATTCCAAATAAATAGTACGTTATTACATATTAGTAACGTGCTTTTGTAGGTGAAATTATGCTTGTACCGATGATTTTAGTTGGGATAACATATTACGAAAGGAAGGAGTAATAAGCCACTTGGAGTAATGCATGTAGAATTCGCAATTATCTGGCCGCCTTGCCGAGTGGCTTGATATAAATTCAGACTGGCCAGAGGCGTACTTTCTTTAGATAAAATAGTAGAAGGAAGCTTGTTAAAGTGACAGTGGTAATTGCCTGTTACCTTCGCGAGGCTTGACTATCTTTCGCTCTATAATACGACCACCCGCCAACTTTATCAGCAAATTATTTCCTTTCCTTTGGCTTGTCAGATAATAACTTCGAAATGCGAATAGCAAACTTTTTATTCAATGAATTTAACAAATGCAAAGAAATATATATGTTATTGATGTAATTCTTCAAAAGAAGCCAAACTTACACTAATATATTAATATATATATATATATATACCATGATAAACGAAAAACGGTCCGGCAGGACAAATAACAATTAAAATAAGCAGTGACACATAAACAGAAACACAACAAAGACTCACTTTTCATATTCGAGTAATGGCGGTCGTCTCAGAAAGAAGTAATTGACGGAGAGACAGTCAACTCTATGTATATATATAAAAGTGTATATATATACACTTTTTCGTTGAAAATACGTTCCAAAACGGACAAATATAGTTCAATATAGACAAAGAAACATAGAGAAATCAAAATAACATACTTACAGTCTCTAATTTTGGTTTGAACCGTCTTCAGGAGAGATAAGAGAGGGAAACCAAGCGCACTGGTTCAGAGACGGTTGGAGGGTCTCTGAACCAGTGCGCTTGGTTTCCCTCTCTTATCTCTCCTGAAGACGGTTCAAACCAAAAATTAGAGACTGTAAGTGTGTTCTTTTGATTTCTCTATGTTTCTTTGTCTATATTGAACTATATATGTATATATATATATAATATTTAATTAATATTTTCCATGATTAATGCTACTATCATTACAGTAATAAACACCACACCCTTTACAAACATAAACAAAAAATAGTTTCTTCTCTTCTTGTCATAATAAAGTTTACAGTAAACTGTAAAACAATGAAAACTGTATATTGACTTAATTTTTAGTTGAAACATGTAGTAGGTATTAATTGTTATGCATTATCATCAGTGCTGGATCAAAGAAACGAAATATGCAGAAATGAAGCTTATTCTTTTTCATGCAAGTGATCTCTTCCGCAGGTAGAAATTAACAGTATCCACCTAACTATGCCTATATCTCTCTTTCTCTCTTAGCTGTCCCGTCTCCAGCGAAGTACAAACTCAGGATGATAGGGGCAGATCGAAGGTGGCCAGATTAGAAGAGCCCGATAACGACAGAAGAAGAAATCAAGACTGCAGTAAAGATAAGAGCTGTTAGAAAATAAATAAAATAATTAAATTAGACCCATGAATTCTGTAACATATTCACTTACAGAATTACATCACTTTATACTATTTTTTTTAGTCACTATTAATAACCATGACTCGAATATAATTTCCCTTAAGATATGATCACCTAAATAAATATCAGACTATTTCTTTAAATTAAACTAGAGCAGTGCTGCATTTTTGACTCCACTATAAGATTAAGTCAAACACAAGTCTTGTTTGAACTAAATATTTAGTCTCCACTCTGACTTCCCTTTTTCATCCTTCTGATAAACTTAGATAATCCTGGTTTACAACTTTATTAAGTCTACCAAACTTCGTACGAGCAACTTAGTTTCTCTTGTAGGTAGTCCGAATTAGGAAACTGAGTAATTATTTTCTTGGATTTATTTTTTTTTTTTTATTTTAATAAATTGTTAATATGACTTTTTTTTAGGATATAAAAAAAGAATTTTTTAAATTAATATTTTAATTAATAATTTATAATTGTTATTTTTCTGAGAATGTTTTTAGTTTATTGGAGGATTTATGTCATAAATATATCACTTAGAATCATTATGCTTACTATTATTATCATCTGATCTAGATCGAATATTATATATCTTAAATGTTATTTAATATGTCTGCTTATATAAATATAAAACTAAAAATTATCAGGGTTCGGTCGGTTATTCAGGTCATTGAAAATGAGGGTAATTGAATCGTGATTGCCAACGTTTCGGTTTTTATTTAAAACCTTTTTCTTAGTCGCCTATTAAAAACTAGTGGGCCTTTTTTTTATTTAAAAGGGTTTTAAATAAAAATTGAAACGTTGGCAATGAGAGTTTAATTTGAACCTGAAGAACTTACCGAGTTCTGATAAACTTTAGTTTTGTTTCTATTCCACGGTCGATACTTTTATCAATATTTATATAAATATTTATCAAAATTTATTACCAACTGAGGTTTACAAATAAATAAAATAACACATTTAAAGTCTCTAATATTTGGTTAGAACAGTGATGAGGAGAGAAGAGAACCGGTTTATCTGCTGTAAACCAATAATACTGCCACGCGTTCTCTCGGTTAAAATGATTAAGTAGGTATTAGTGAACGAGTCAATTAGATTAAGAAATATAAATACATTTTGAGCGACAACATAAAAAAGATAAGAATTTAACGGAATATTAGAGAATATAATTGATTTTTGCAATTATTCGCGTGCTTTAATTTATATTGGCCTTTTGTTGTCTGTTTCGGATTTTCAAAAGCTTGAGAAAACTCACACTTCCCTTAATTCTTCATTAAAAGCAAAAAACAGTTCATTAAGACAACTTATCAAACGATTAAGAGAAAAGAGTACAGAGAAAAATTTGAATTTTTAAACTTAATATACATAAACTGAATGTATTAACTTTTCTTTGTAGAAATATGTTGAAACCTTTTATAGAGATTCCCCATACTTTAGAGTAAACAATCCAAAACTTTTTTAATTCTTTCCATTAAATATAAAAGTTTACTACAGAAAATGAAAACAAAATTGCCTAACATTTCCAGATACTATAATCTAATGGAATATAAACAGAAGAATTTTTTTAAATGAGAGAAGGAAACCTCTAAAAACAAATTGATATTTTAATATTAGATCCTACAACTTGTTAAAGAACAAAATAAAACAGCACAGCTATTGTAATATATGGAACGCAAGATTTTTTCCAATTTTCATCATTTTAATTAAGTTTCACGCTAAAAAATATATATTCAAGTAAATATTATGAATTAATAATTGGTATTATTGATTTATCATAAATGTTCTGTTATCATTTACAGATACATTATTTTTCTAATTTCAATTGTTAGTTATATCTTAAATCGGGATGTTTCAGTTCATTTGTACTATGAATAACTAGGAGAATGAAAGAAAAAAGAAATTAAGAAATATTTACATTTTTTTAACTATCAATATTATAATTTAGTAATATGCTTTTATACAGTCTCTCAAGTGATATCGAAAGCACATTGTTCATATGATTATGCAGGTAATCTCTGCCGTGCCCTATTGATAGGTTACGTTGAAATGACATCCTACACGAGAACACACGCAGGTCGACCATTAACCCCTTGTGATACCACACAAAGATTAATTCTACATTGAGAGTTCTAAATTTTCCCTGACTCATGTGTATTTAGGGTAGGAATCTTTAACGTGTACATGACATCGTACAAGCTCGAGACCGACTATTTAACCCAATGGACATAAGCTCGGGACCTTATGGTCATATTGATACCATTGTGGATATCCATCTCTCTTGCACCCAATATAGGACGATGGATTCTCGGAAATACTTGAAAAGCTTGTCTCAAAAGTTCTTGCACCGGCACATTTCTTTCCTTTCAAGGGCCCTGATTACGTAAACTCTGTTGTGAATAATTATATCAGATAGTTCAGTAATTACATATATTTTATTCAAAAGGTGCATTTCTAATATTGACACGAAGAGACTACTTTCTGTCCTAGGATATTCAAGGTTACCGGTCTGTCTATTTTTATATTTTTTAAAGGAAGAACAGGTAAAGTTGGGTTGTCAAGTAACCCGTGATTTCTGTTTTTTGAAATACAAAACTTCTGCTATTGTTTAAAATCGTTTACTTAAAATTCCGAATACTTTAACACGACAATATTTATCATTGAGGTTATTAATTATTCTCATTTATAATTAATTATTAATTACAGATACATTCATTATTGTTTTAAATTGCTTTAGAGATTATAATATTTCGATTATAATTTCAACATGGGAAAAGCTGTCTGAAAATAAATAATATAATGAAATTAATTATTAGCCCTTGCAGGCCCTTATGCTGGGGATGTTAAATTCTCACACTGCAGTCTTAGCGACGTCACAAACGAAGGTCTTGACATTCTCGTAATGAAACAGCTAATTTTATTTTTTTTAAATATTCAAATTAATGTTATTAATTATTCATTATTATTTTATTTCAGTATAAATATTGATATGTAATTTAAGCATGAGTAAGTATAAAAGAAAATTAGCTTTTTGTTGATTGTTACTTGTAATAATTTGCAACTAACAATCGTATTTCCTAAAGCATATCCTTTAAATCAATTCAGTTGTTCCACTTTTATATTTTTTTTTTTTACATTTGTATTTTTTATTAAACCAGGAACAAGTAGGAAAATAAGGAAAACAAAGAAAATTCACGGTCTTTTAATTTGTATCATTTGACAGAGAAACTAACAATAACAAGGTAACAGAAAAGTTAAAAATTTTGGTAGGTTACAGCTGGTTGAACTAGGTAGCATGAAATCGGGAACACTGAAATCAAGGCAAATGAAGAAAAACATGCAAGATGAACAATAAGGCAACAAGAATATATAGAAAAAGGGAAAACTCAACAGTAAAGTATTTAGAGACTATATTCACTTAAAAATATTGCTAAACACTTATTAGCACAAGCAGATTCACCGCATTGTTAATTAAAAATGTATCCAACTTGTAGAGACTAGATATATTATTGATATGAGTTTAAACATTATTTAATTAGAAAGGAATAATAAACCAATCCCTCTCTGTCGAAGGGAGCTTACCATTTTTATTTTCCAAGAATTCTCTGATTTATTTCAATGTACTTTCAATAAAGATCGTTTGATATTTCTATTTTAGACGTATTTTCTTAAAGGTGATTAAATTGTGCGAGAAAGATTCCTTTAGGATGAAATAGACTATATTTTTAGTATTCAATAGATCTAAGGAAATCAATTGAAATTGTTGTATAAAAAAGTAAACAGCCATTGAAAAATAAAAATGATAACAGATCCCTCACTGAAAAGAATTATTTTTTTAAAATTTAGTTATTCTTTTCAATCATTATTTAAAAAATATCTATCATTTATTTAAAAAAAATATTATGGTTGTTAAATAAAGAAATATTGGTATATGATTTCATGTGAGAATTGTAAACCTCATAATATGTGGGAGAATCTCCTCATTCAGATAAAGCAACATAAGTTCTGGATACGAAGACAGGAGGAGTGGACCTCTCTACTCAAACATTTCAAGAGGCATTTCATAAAATGGGAAGACTCCAGAGAATTGATTTCCATGTCTTGAAATTCTTTAGGATACCGATTAAATTTGTTTCTAAGAGAAAAATTGAAATATTTTCATTTTGCTTAAGGTAAATGCATTTTGCATTTTTGTAATGCTGAAAAATTAAATACTATTGATATTGATAATATAAACATATTAAAAGAATGATTAACAGACGTGATGTTGTTGGTGTACCTAGACGTTATGTAAACTGTTATTCTAAAATTAAATAGGATAATACTATAAAAATTACTAAAACAGACATATCAAAAGTAATTCTGCTACTAAATAAAAAAAAACTAAGCAGAAAAAAATATTTATTACTAAATTATATTAACATATTTATTTATTAATATAATATATATTAATATATTTATATTTATGTTAGTATAAAAAAAGTTATACTAAGTTAAGGTTCAATCCTTTGGAAAGGATCAATAGTTCTTTTAATAAAAGGATTAATTTTTTTTAAAAAAAAATTCCCCTTATTATCATACTGGTAATAAATTAATATTTTGTATTTAAATTATTATTTCATAGAAAAGATCCTGAATTACTAAGTGACATTAATTTCAAAGTTGTCTGATACAATTTGCTCTAATTCCTCCAACCCCTCTGATTTCTCTAAAAATAATTATAAGTACGAATGAGCAGTATACTAGACACAGGAACAGTGTGGTTAATTTTTTCTAGTGCAAACATTAAGAACTTAGTTTTCAAATGAATATAACAGTTAGTTATAATAGATTTGAGTTTTACCTTATTTCTTATTTGGTTTAGTTTAATATGTATATATAACTATTTATTTGATGAATGCTATTTTATGTGCATTTTTGACTCTGACGAAGACCGCTTGTTACGGGTGGATCTTAGACTTGTTTTCCCATTTCATATTCTGGTTTGATCATATAATGCATACATAACTAAACTTATGCACATCATAGCGACACTGAGCTATGTGCTGAGACATGTGCTGAGCTATTCATAAAATTTCAACTATTAGTATAATCATCAGTTCTAACTTGTTTGTAAAATGAATGCAGAATATTTTAATACGTTAAACGGTTGCCTGGCTTGAATTGAATTAAATATATATAATTCTTTAATATTGGTGAATAACATATTATTTAATTCATAATAACATAATAATGACGTTATATATAATACATAATAATGACGGTTACTACAATATATTTTTGAATTTAATCATTGACCTTTGATATAAAAAATGATAATTATGTTATATATAATGATAGGGATATCATTACATAAAAATATAATATAGGAATACGTTGCCTTAAAATTAGTATTTTTTACAATTTGTATGTTATAGATATATTATAAAAATATATTGAAAATTAATAAATTTATATTTGGATATCATTAAGGTTGTTTCATGACAAATATATGATGCCTGATTTAAGATAAAATGGTTCAATAATTGAACTGGTTTTTTTGGGGGCATTTGTCCCTTGATGTTATGTAAACAGTGTTATAATAAAGAGTACAGAATTAATCAAATGCTAAGTGAGGCAGCCGCCTGTGCTCGCTAGGCTCTATTGCGACTCCCTATAAGACTGGGGGAATCCATTGTACAGGAACGATGAGGATTCCCTTGGGCCCCATCGGAATTGACTCCGTAACCAGATCCACCGCCCTCAGGCTTTGACGATCCCCTGGGCTTCAACCAAGAACCACCACGTCCCAATATCCCAGTTATTCCTTGGGCTAAATTAAACTTGTTACCATGTAAATTACTTTCCCATTTTCAGTAAACTGAATCAATAACTTTCCCGTAAATTTATTTTTGCTCTAAGTTACTGAAAATGATTACTTCTCGTTAAAATGCTCAATTTATGGATAAGACTTTAAACAAGACTTGTGATGTACTTAATTTAAATAAGTTCTAAATTAAGGTTCAGGCCTGTGTTTAACTATTATTTACTGGAAAGATATATCACTTGAATATTCAAGCCATGAAAAACTGAGTTGTCATTCAAAAAAATCTAAGCAGGTCTCCCCTGAACCTGAACTCCTGTACTCGATCTCAGATCTTAATTATTCTTGATTATTAATTTTTTTTCTAAGTGTTTAAATAATATTTCACTATATTATTTATTCATTATTTTCAACTTTATTTGTGTTTATTTTTTTTTTGCTAATTTATTGATTTTATAAAGGCTGCAGCATTTCTTCCTGAGGACAGTCCTTGATGGTCGCTATTTCAGTAGTAATAGATCATGTATCGGCACTTATTATTCTTTTATTGTCGCTGGATCGAAATGCAGCAGTATTTTAGTGTTCATTCAATGGATTCGAAAGACGTTTTCTTAATATCTTTTTTTTTTATCTAATAAGCAACCCAAAGTGATTCTTTTCAAGATTAATGAATTTTAAACATAAATTCTTACAACTGTTACTGTTGATTTACCGTTTTGATGTTTTGCCTTAAAGGTTGTTTGTTAATCAAAAATTTCTCATGTTACTACAGATGGAACTTAATAGTCGTTTTTATATTAACTCTTACAATGTGGGAAGTTCTTGAAATACTTGTAGAAAAACGATATCTAATACCGAAATTCTAGGTTTCTTAAATCACCGGAGAAGTAGATTAAAGTAGTAGCTGTTTTGTAATAAAAAACAAAAAAACCTAACTTGCCTGTTTTCAATATTTCCAAAAAAAAAAAATGATTTCTTAAACGCACAACGAACTATATGGCTTATATTGAGGTTTGCTAGAAAGTATGGTACGTGGGTGACTATAACCGTGTTGTTAGTCAGCCATTCATCACAGGCTGGAAAACAAAATATATTCTGAATTCAGGTAACTATTATTGCTCAAAGCTTTTACTCTTCTTACACATCATATTAACTCTTTATAGGTATTAACCTTTCTTTTATTATAACTTTAAATAACAATTTGCTTTAAACTTTTTAAAAATAGTAAGTTAATGCGAGCAAACCCAACAGGGACAGTAATTTATATTTGTTTGAAGTTGAGTTTTCAGTATTTAGAGGTGGTTATCTTTTCTGGTCATCAGAAATTCTATCAATGTTTTTTGATTCTATGTTATCTTTCAGTAATATCTCACAAAATATCTTACACTAATATTCACTGTTCTATAGTTAGCGTGTTTATGTTTATAAACATAAACACGCTTATAAACATAAACACGTTCTACATGTTTAGCGTGCAAACAATATTGTGTGAGTTCATAAATTATTCTATAATGTCCTTTTTTATCCATTTAAATTAAAGAAAAAATCATATTTTGAAATAGAAATCTTTTTTTAACGGTGCAATATTTCCGATAAAAGAATAGAGCATTTTCACACTACGGGGATCATTCTTTGGTAAAACGTAAATTTAATCACAATCATTGGCTATAACATTTTTGATGTACAAACACCCGTATATACACATGCACACACACACCACAAGCGCAGCATTAAGAATGAGCTTAAGAGATCTCAAAATGTGTAACTCTTTCAAAATTTAGAGATTAAATGTTCTAATGATAACTATGCGTTTCTTACAGTAAAAGTAAAAATATATTTCTAATTTTAAATTTTAAAAAAACAATTATACCTAAATATAACCAATATTGAACAAATTTTATTTGTAGGTCATGTACAAAACTTGTGTTTTGTCTCATAACTCCAATGTGATATACATTATAATTAAATGGGTTTATAGTTATAGTTCAAACTTTGTAAGAAAACCCACCGGTAGATCATGCTATGATAGAATAATACCGATAGAAAACCCTTAAAATCTTGTATGGGTGACAACATAATATAAGTTTGATATTTTAACAGAATAGGGGAAAAAATTTTAAAAATGTTGCTATTGAGAATATTTGAAGGGACTGAGACGTGGGTATTAAACTCTAATCATAGTATACTTGTCTGGTCTTCAAGAAAATAACGAAGAATATAACCAAATTTATTAATTTTGCTATATTATTTTGTTAAATTTTTTACAATTGATTAACGTAATATATATGAAGGAAAAGAAGCTTATACTGAGTCATATTATGTTAATATAGATCAGATGAAATTAATTTATATTTGACAATTTAATATTAAATGAGTTAATACAGAAGTGAAAACAATAAGAAATCAAGAAGGAGAGAAGCTAATCAAGTGGCGACACGGAGAGAGCGAGTTAGCATAAGCAAAGGCGATATCCATATGGATTAGTTTGCATACGTTGGGCAACATGGATACGTCAGAGGCTGATTGATTAGTTACTATTCTCACACTACATCCTCCACATGTTTTCATTTAAGCTTTCCTGTTAAATTTTCAGCAAGATCAAATTACATATTGTATCAATAGACACTTTTCCAATTTCTACTTCGGTAATCTTTTATGACATACAGCCAAACACAATAAAGAACAGGGGTGTCAAGCTCATTGACTGCTGAGGCAAGTGCCTGCGAGATAACAATAGATTTTTTAACTTTAGTTGCCATAATTGTTAGATTTGAGAAAAATGTAACTAAAATTTAACTAAACCTATAAGACGTGACGTAACTTTTACTTATTATTTAATAAATGACATATAACGATTAATTATTAATCTATTTTCTATTACGAGAAATAATTGGCCTGGGCTGTTGTGTCAAACTCTCTAACTGACCGTGTTGTATAGACCTTGCACTCAACTAGCATGAGTCCATAGCATCAAGTCTACACCGCTACCTTATCACAACTTACTTATTCCTTTATTTTTTAATATGGCCTTCGGTAAATCTTTGATGGCCCTCGAGACCATAACCTAGTAAATAATTGACCCTTGAAGGATATGAGTTTGTCACCCCTGATCTAAAAAGTTCTATTCCACTGTGTAGAGCTCTAATACTCTGTATAGTGTTCTACTATTTTATTAATAAAATGTTAGATAACCTTATTTCATGATCAATTCAAAAGGGAACATTTTTGGAAACTCATCCTGCTAAGAATCCACGAGAGTACTGCATTTACATTTAAATGCCTTTTTATATAAAACGAATATGGAACCAGTTATTATTTTGAAATACTAACAAACAATTGAATAAACAATCTCACTTTATGTTTTTAGTGCATCCGTAAAAAACTGCATTTACTTCCATTTCATTTCTTACGTGAAAAATATTGTTCACGATATAAATTTTGTGTTTGAATATACATTTCGATTTTTTTTTTATTTTTATTTCTTATCCTACATGAATTTCTGACTATTTTTAATTTATTGTTTTTGTTGAGAAAGGCTTTTTTGATTTATTTAGTTTTTGATGAAAAAATATTCCTAATTACTCCAAAATTTTTTTTTGTATAAAACCAATTTTTTTTGAGTTACATTGTTTAAACGAAATAAAATATAAAGCAACTTAACAAATTAATGATTGTTATAATGTAGTAAAATATATTATTGCTTTGTTTTGATATGACATAAGTATAATTATTTTAATAATGTGACAAATGTTCAGGGATTGATGGTATGTGAATTCTGTTTGAGATAAAGTGCCGAACGCTTTCATGACTAGGGAATGACACTCGCTAAAGCTGCATGTTTTCGAGGAGTTAATACTGGACTATAGACCCGGGGTTCAAGTGAAAAATTAGTAGGGCCATGATGTCGAGTTTATATGACAGTGGGCTCATCCCTCAGCCGTTATGTGTTTTCCAGTCCATTGACTCCCTCTATGGTTTCCTCCTCATTTCTCTTACGCTCTTGTTTGTACTTGTTCTCAATTTCTATAAAAGATAATATACTGTATAACACTTGTTAAATGAGTTGTTTTTATGTCATATATATCTTTCTATTTCAAAACAAATATTAAAGCAGATTAATTTTCAAGTCAGTTATAAATGTCAACAGGTAAATATATTCTATTAAACGTAACAGACACCTGCTTAGGAGAAGAAATACCTATATGTGACGGAGTTGTATGACCCTCCAACTACCATTGGATAATGTATAGAGTGAGAACAATTCTAAGAAACATATTCTAAGAAAGAATGAAACGAATTTAGTTATCCTTTATATAACATTTGATCACATTGCCCGATCATTTTATTTTTATGTACAAAAAAATAAATAAATCAGTATTCATTAAACAGTAACTCACGAAATAAAATGATGTATTCATCGTGTTCTTAATAGTAATAGTTGCCCAAACTTGAATCGTATTTAAGAGCTAACAAGATTATAGATAGTTATCTGATGCCTCTTTTTTACCCAATAAGCATATTTCTAACTCGAATTATGATGATTTGATTTGATAATTTGATGATTTGAATGATAATGGAACCAAATGGTCAAGGAAGAACGGACTGTATGCTCAACAAATGGAGCAACTAAACTCAACAATTCCAGAGAAAAGGACATTGTGGTGTTCTCGGGTTGCCCAATAAAGCCTACCCACATACCATCAGTATGTCCGAGCAGGTCATTCAAACATATAACTGATAATGTGTCCATACACAATCCTCTCCATATATAGCACAAATGGCACCAACAGTTTTAGAGGCCTGGAACCTTCATTAAGGAAAAGTGAAGAAGAAATCGAAAATTCTCATTTCTTTTAACCTGACATTCATTGTTAACTTTAAATTAATTTGAAAATTAACATAAATTCAATTGAAAAAAATATTATAAATTCCAATAGAAGAAAACATACTGTTACGAGTGATTTAAAAAGTTCAACACATCCCTTTAATGACGTGGGGAATGTTAAAAATGAATAAAACAACTTAGTGTTTGACAAATATTTGAAAAAAGTTAGAATTGGAATTGTTTAAGAAGTTATTTGTTTAAACAGAAGAAGGATGAAAGACATGTAAAGCAACTGTGCGAATTCAAATACATTTGTATATACATAATAAAATAAATTCAATTCAAAATTAATGTAGGCTATTATAAAATAAATGTGTGTGAATGTCTGTAATATTCAACAAAGTAAGTTTTTTTGATAGTATCTACTGAACATTGGAACGCTCATACCTAATACTAATATGCGGAGATAGCAACTATCTCTTAGACCACGTGGCATGTATGAGATATTTACTGTTACTTTGGTTCACAAAAAGGAATGAATAATCTGAAAATCAAACTTTCATTCCCACAAGCTACTGGGACTAATTTCAGTAATTTATCTCAGACATTTTTAGTTTTCGGTTATTAAATTTAATTACTGATATGAGTTGTTTAATTTAATTATCACTCATGTTTGCTTAGTTCATCCTGTTAGTTTAAAAATCAATGTCATTGTTTATTGACAGACGACAAGACGTCAACTCATTTCCGGTGTCATATTTATATAACGGTTGTCTAAACGCAAACATGCCACTCTTTAGCTAATGAATGTCTTTAATAATAATTGAAAAAGGAAGCGTCTATCATTCCTTTCATTTAACAAATTCTTTGTGTAAATATCTATTTAAAAAAATCCATCACATGTAGGAGAAATTAAAACATATAGTACTATAATCAATATTTCGACTAGTCACTTGTTTTGTATAAAAAACTAAACGGGAAGAAAGAGGTCAGTTATTTTTTCTTCTTTAGTCATTTATTGCTCAAAATGAAATTTTGATTACAGTAACTACTTTTTCTATTATTTTTATAGTTATAATTAATAGGGGTGCCATAGGTGGGAGGTCAACTTGAATGCTTAATCTGCGTCTCCATCTTTGTCTTCTAAAATTTTTTTGAAAAACATTTTGTCTTGAATTTTTTTGGAAGTGTAGTTAGAGTTCGCCTTTAGTTGATTTTGAATAGAGTGATTGGGAAGGTTACAGCGTGGCTTGTTGTATGTCTGTCTTTAACTTGGCACTCTGCCGTCCTGTACTTTGATATATCTGAGTTATTGGAGTTCACTGAGTGAGATGTACAGTAGCTGTTGTCTTTCCACTTCAGTGGGTCCTCTTTATCCAAGTGCTTTATGTCTCTTGATATTTTTGTCTCTGTAGAAAGTTATCCGGCCTCTTCATAATCAGGTGGAAAATTGGAAAGACAAGTTCTGAAGCATCTATCTCTGTCATACCGGCAATGACTTATAAGTCGACTGCATCACCCCGTTCAACGACCGTATGTAACTCGGCCTCTCCTCTCATTTTTTTCTATATCCTTATTTTATATCAACTACTGTTGAACTTATTCTTTATTGCTTCAATTTTAAATCCATTTATTGTATTATCATATTTATGTTATTTAAAAATAACAAACAGCAAAAATTCAAGACACGATTTTTATGTTAAAAAAATTATACTGATGGCACTGCCTAACAAGAGCTAAAATGAAACAAACAGTGTGAACTGCACATTAATAAAATAAAATTTCTAATAAATACATTAAATATATTCAAGAGTTGTTCGCTAAACTATATTGCATTCTTTTATTATTAAATATAGATATGGCAAACCGTCATACCTCGTAAGAGGATCCTGGAGTTGTTAGAGCGTATTCGGGCGTTGTCCATCTTCGATCACAACTAAACTACTGAGCTGTTAAAATGCATGTATATATATAGCATTCGCTCAGAAACCCAATTCTACTTGATAAACCATATAAACCATAGTTACAAACTTAAAAAGTTAATAACATCTTTTGCCAAAATAGGCTTTCGTCAAAAACAAACAGATGATTGGTTAAAAAAAAATTCAAATATGTTATTGTTCAAAATACAATGTATTTGAAGAAGAGAAAAAAGAAATCGAATATGTTAAGGACGGAATATAGTGAACAGAAAAGACCATGGGCAATTGAAGAAGTATTAACTCCTGGCTGATGTTGGCATTCAAAACAAAGTTTTTGATTTCTAAATTACTGAGCTAGGAAAAATTCCTGGTCTAATTTCAAATACTATCACTGATTTTCAATAGATAAATCTAATCAACATAATGTTAACAACATAAAAGATTTCATTTTTTATTCAATTTCTATTTATTATTTGTTTCCATTAATGTTGTATGTAAAGTGATAGAATTCGATTGATCATCTATGTATTCTTACATTTATGCTATTTAACATTAAGTTTCATTTCATGGATACTATCACACTCTTGTTCTCTAGGAGAGTTTTAAATAACTGGCTACGTTTATTATCAACATTGAAAAAAACTATGATCGTTCTTATCAGAATGATATGTTTAATATTTTTGTTATAAGCAAGAATGAGAGCTTGACTTAAGCTATAACAAGTTTCATTTAAAGAGCTTTGGTAACTAAGTTAATTACAATTTATTATTTTCTTCTTACTTTAAAAAATGTTTAAATTATATCATAACTTTACCTTTGAGAGTTTGATTTAGACCTGGAAGACAGACTAAATACTTTTAGCCATTTTAGTCCATGATACATGAATATATGTAATGTATGTACTTACTTATTGTTGTGAAAATGATTTGAAATTGGTGGAAATAGTTATAGTTAGTTAAGAAGCAAAAATAAACAGAAAAAAAAACAATTATGGTCTGATTGACAATGTGAACCGTGTTCAAGATAACTGACTTTACTTAAGCGTCGATACATTTGAAGTTTCACTGAAAAAATGTAAAATAAAACTAATTTTACATTTACAATTAGTTTTATATCTAACACTTAATTAAATATTAAAATTAATATTTAGATATTAATTAAAATTAGATATCGGAATATCTAATTCTTAATAAGATCTGTGTTTTACTTTGAAATTTAATAAGGTATTTTGTATGTTGATATAAATATATATATATATAAAGATTTCACATAAACACGTGAAATAACAATCAATGATCAAACCACAATAAGAAAATAGAAAAACAAGACTAAGATCAGTTGGGTTTTTGACTCTGACGAAGGGTTTTCAACTCTGTTACGGTTGAAAGATCTTAGTCTTGTTTTCCCATTTTCTTATTGTGGTTTGATCATTAAATATATATGTATATATAAAATATAATAAGAAAATAAAACTGAAACTACTGGGAAAACAGAAAAAGAAGCACCAGTATTACTTCACTTCATTGTTTTACTAGCTGTGTCATCGCTATCGAATATAGTTGTTAGTGTTTTTTCCATGTTTGTATTTTTCACTCAATATTCAAAATTAATTTTTCTTAAAACCCAAGACGGTAAATACAAAACTCTTTTGATTTTTCTTCTTTTAAAGGGTAACATCTTTTCTTTTTTGAGGTAGTTTGAAGAACATTTTTTATTATTATACCTCCATCAGAAAAAGTGGGTAAAATCTTATGATGAATAGGTGAACTCAGATGAACTAAAATTAATATACAAACCTATAAAATGTGCTTTATGGTCATTTTCATTCTTTTTGAATATTATTTTTGTAACATTATTATTTTTTTTTGCAATAAAAAGAGTATTCTTTGATTTAAAATTTTACAAATACCCATTAAATTAATCAAGGATTAAATAAATTGATATTTAATTTCAGTTATTTGCTAAATAAAAACATCAACTTGAAGTAAATTGTTCTAGTAGATAATTAAGAGGAAATCTGCCGGAGCTGAAGAATTTACATGAGCGCATACCGTGCTGAAGCCTCTATGAAGACAGGCAAAGTGCCATGACGCTGGAGTGGTTCTTAATCAAGGTTCAGGTTGTTATTAAATTCGGGTCCTCCCTTCGTGGCATATTTTTGCTCTAACAACATTATTAAATTAGAGGGACCGCAGCATTTCAAAAATTCCTTAAGTTTATATTTAAACTGAATTTAAATGTCACCAATACCTGTTTTTGGCAAAAAAAAAATATATTAAACTGTTCATCCATGAATAGGTTATACTTTGATAACGTTTAAATTATCATTTAAACAAATTTTTAATGTCATATAAAAGAATAAACAAATATTAAAATTTTTTTAAAGGAAAAAGAAGGTTTTCTTATTTCTTATTAAATAGGACTCAAATTGGAAATTAACACCAGGGTGTAGAGAGTTGAAATTAGTTCTTGGTGGTAAAATTAGAGTTGGTAGAAATAAATTTGTATTTCAGTCTCTTTCAGCTTTTGCGATGATACTCTAAATTCAATTAGTATTATTTTACTTCATTATTACATTTCTTTAATTTCCTAAACTGCAGAAAATAATTAATAATAATTCAAATTATGTATCTAATAAAATTATAGTTTTTAATGAATCTCGATTAAAAATACTGATATTTAATAATTTTTCTTATAGTATTTCATTTTTCACGTTAATTTTAAAACTTCACTTTTGTTGTTCCCGTCCCTATGAGAAATGAGTTTAAAAACCAGTAGTGTTATAAAACAGCTTACATTTCTGATGTTTGTATTATCTTTTTTGATTCAACGTTCAAACCTTCATATGAGCTGTTATTTTTGAAAGTGATATAAGTCCATTTTTATGTATCGAGATAATTAAGGGTTTGCATTTGAGTTAATTTAAAAATATTGGCACACGTTAATCTATTCGAGTGATGTTTTTAATATTATACACCTTTTAAATTTTATTATGAAATAATAATTAATTTTTTTAAAAGAAAAATGATTTTCGTAGCTCAAAATGGACTTATACCATTTTCAAAAATAATGTATTACAAAAAATAAAACTACAATAAATTTAAGTCAATGTTTTTATAGAACATTAGCTTTACTAAAATGGATTTTTATTGTAAAAAGTAATAATGAAGCCATTTAAATACTCGAGAAATCAAATTCATTAAGAGTTAATAGTAGTTATATTAAAAAAGCGATATGAATAAACAAGTGTATAATGTAAATAACTTCGTTTAGATAACAAGAAACAAAAACTTATAATTTTGAAATTATTTGTCTTTTACTACTAGTTTAGTGAAGTATTCATGGTAAATACAGTGCACAGTGCAGTCAAAATAATCAATAATAATTGCAACAAGAAAGTTGTTTTAATTATAACTATTAGGAATGGACATATTCCACTTTCAAAAAAAAATATTTTTTCATAACATTTTATAGCAAAACGTTTTTCTTTTACTTTATGGCAAAATCGTAGTCCATTGAATGTAAAATTAAAAATATGAAGGGAAGATGTCTATATCTTACTAAAATTACCGTTAACTCATTTTTTTTTTTTATAAAGTGGACTTATACCACTTTCAAAAATAACTGCTCATATAATAACGTAAGTTTATAAGAATGCCAGAATCAATTGGGTTTTTGACTCTGAAGAAGACCGCTGAAATATGTTCACAAAATGTATGGTGAGTTATGTATAAAGGAAAATAATTCCTTTATATATAATAAAATAGAAGTTTATATGCATGTTCAAAAATCAAACTCTCATTACCGACGTTTCGGTTTTATTTTAAAACCTTTCTCGTAGGCCTAAGTAAGAATTTTTTGACTAAGAAAATGAAATTTACATTATTTAAAGCAACAACATTCTTAACCGGGCAAAACCTTCGACGAGACTCTAATCGTATAAAAACTTCAACTATAGTCTAGTCAAAGGTTTTGCCCGGTTAAGATTGTTGTTCCTTTAAATAATGTAAATTTCATTTTCTTAGTCAAAAAATTCTTACTTCTGCCTATGAAAAAGTTATTAAAATAAAACCGAAATGTCAGCAATGAGAGTTTCATTTTTTAACCTAGAAAATTTGACCGAATCCCGATTAGAAAACACACGTATATAAATAATGTAAATTATTTTTTTCATGTTACTGTAATTAATTATATATTGATGTAGGCCTAAATGTTTTCAAATATAGACAAAACGTTGTCATAAAGCTGTTATATAGAGAATTGTTTGACGTTGGACCAAACCTGGAAAAAGAAAAATAGTATAATATATATGTTGTTGAGAGAAGAGAGCATTTTTCAACTTACTTATACATATAAACTTAAATTAAATGTATAACAATATTTGTTTTATTATTGATTTTATTTTGATACTTATTATTTTCTTGTAAATCTCTGAAATGATAAAGAAAATAAATTGAAAGTATAATTAATTATGCTTACTCTACTGTTGAGCTTGATAACTAATAGCACTATATCATTTATTATTAATGACGCTGCTGCGCGATTCGATTAATAATATTATTCAATGGGAGTTTCTAATCTGAATTGCTCTTGTTCATTACTTGTCAAATTTGTTGCAAGTGCTAAGAGTAACTTTTCATTACTATAGTCGTTACAATGATAGCTACATTAAAACTAGTAATTTAATTTAATCGATAGTCAATAACCTTGGTAAGGTGAAATGTTAACAATTGAAAAGACTATTTTTACTCTTTGCACATTGAAGAAATGGGGAAAACGATTTGGTGTGCAAATAAGTTTAAACTATATGTGTATTGTAACACCTGCTATAACAAGTGTATATAACATTGTTTTATTATAAGGTAATATGTATTTATATATAAACGGCAATGGGTACTGATTTCACGAATATTTCATACTCACAGTTCTTAATATTACAAAAAATTATTAACAAGATTAAAATGAACAGTAACTGTTTTATCCCAACATTGCATTGGCATGGAAGATTGCTTAGGTATGACAGTTTGTAGTAGTGCAAAATAGGCAGCAGCATTGTCTATGCTCAGCGAAAACGCTTCTTAGTGTTGAAAAATCTTAGTCTTTTTTCCATTTCTTAAAGTAGCTTGAGCATTGAGTTTTATTTCTCATGTTTACTATGAAATCTTTTTATATGTATATAGAAAAATTTTACGGTAAAGACGTGAAATAAAAATCAACTTAACAGTATGATTTGAATGATCAGCAGTATGAGTTGTCTTAGAAAATGATTACAGAAAGTAATCGAAACGTGTCGACCAGAATCACAACTACTTGAACCGTGCAAAAATATAAAGAAAAGAATAAAAAAATAATAAAAAAAAAAATCTATCTTCAGATCCTTATCCGTCCGAATCAACCGAATTTATAATTTATAATCCGAATTTGTAATAGAAGAAGCTGCTCCTCAACTCCGTTAGAATTAGGTTGCTGGAGTTCCTACTAGATAGAAGACTGATCCCTGCTAATGAACCATTCAATCCTCCTTCGGTATCGCCTTCCTCTGTAAATGAGTCTCCCGTTCTTGTCATTACTTTCTTCCTTGGTATACAGAGACTTAAACGTATCCTCAAACATCTGTTTCCTATCCTATCCTCTTTTCCTTCTTCATTGGCTATCTTCCCCAGTCAACCCCGCCTCTCCTTTAGATATCCCCCTAGCCTTGACAATCTCTTTTCTCATAGAGCCTTGATGTTCAGGAGTTTGACGAAAGAGAAGGGTGCCTGACCTTCTCAACCCCGTTTCACATTTCACTTCATCTTCCTGCAAACAGCCCTTGCCGGGTGTCTAAAGATTGCTCTTGTATATCCAAAAGATGTGTTTACAAACTGGATTGTGATACGTACAAGGTACGACTGTCCTCTAACAAGCTCAACCTCCGTACGAACGGTCATAGAACATCCGTAAACAACCATTCCGATTTACCTGTTGCCAGAGAGTTTGATTTTTGAACTTGGAAAATTTGACCATATCCCGATTAGATAACACATCTATATATATATATAATAAATTCAAAACGAAGGAACCACACAGAATGACACAGACATAACTCACATCGATATTTCGACCATCGTCGTCATCAGGAGGTGTGAAGAGCGAGACTCTTCTCGTGTGTGCCTTCCTGCGGGACTCTTCGCTCTTCACACCTCCTGATGATGACGATGGTCGAAATATCGATGTGAGTTATGTCTGTGTCTTTCTGTGTGTTTCCTTCGTTTTGAATTTACTTTATTTAAAAAAGTCCACTGGACCGTTTCTTTTAATTGTGGTGTATATATATAATTAAATGAAACGGTCCAAGGACTTTTATATAAAAACCAATTAAAAAAGATAGCACACAGTTATCTTTGTGCGGGACTCTTCGCCTCCTGGTTACGACGATGGTCTGAATATAGAAGTGAGTTATTCCTGTGTCTATCTGTGTGCTATCTTTTTTAATTGGTATATATATATATATATATATATATATATATATATAATTATATATATATATATATATATATATATATATATATATATATATATATATACCTTCCTTCCGCATAGCATTTATGTTACCTTTTTGATTTTACTTTGTTCTCTCACTGATTACATAAAGTAAAAGGGGTCATAGCATTTGCTTCTATTGCTTCCCTTTCTCTTTGTAGCTTTATACTTCACTGATTGCATCACGTGTTTATTGTGATTCTTCCGCATATATTTGTATAGTTCAAGTTTAAATATCAAAAGAAATAAAATTCTAGCGACATATTTTAGTCTCTAACTTTCTGTTCCTCCCACAGTCTTCAAAAAAGAAAAGAGAGAAAAACGTTTTTTAACCAACTGCTACGTCATGCGCTTGGTCTCCATCCCTTTGCTCTTCCAAAATCCGGAAATTACAGACTGTGTGTGTGTGTTTCTTTTCTGTTTGTGTTTCTCGATTACTTTGAACTATTTCTACCCGTTCTGGCTTTTGTTCAAAATATTAAAATAACATATAGATGCAATAGCTGATACGATAAGTAAATAAGTTACTAAGTAAATTAAGTAAGAGATTGAACAAGTAAAGAAAAATGATTTCTTTTTCACTAAAAACAAAATGGTGAAATCTTTTTTTATCTAGCTTGGAAAGGCATGACCCACATCTCAAGGTGGAGTCACTTTAATCAGAACTCTTCCCATCTCCCTTTTACGAACCAAGACCACCCTTTTTCATCTAACTACACTTCTATCGTAACGCAGTGTTGTAAAAAAATACATCAAATCCTTTTTAAATAAACTCATCTCTGAAAATTTATCGCCATGAGATGATTTTCTTGTGTAGAAATGATTAAAAAAGATGGGGTAAATATGGTTATTCTACAGAAAACTAACAATATTGCATGTATATATATACATATATAACAAGATTTCACAATAAACACGTGAAATAACGATTAATGATCAAGCCGCAATATTAAATGGGATATAAAAACTCAGATCGTTCAACCGTAACAAGTGGTCTTCCTCAGGGTCAAAAACCCAACTGACACACTAGATGCAGAAACATCATGGTGAGGAGATGAGACGAGTGCTTTCCTGCACTTTATACCCTTTCAGAATACCTCTGTTCCCTCCCACTCCTCTCAACCCTCACCTTGATATTTCGTATCTAGTGGTTTCAGTTAGTTATTGACTCTGACGTTGACCGCTTGTTAGGGTTGAAAGATCTTGGTTTTTTTTTCTATTTCATATTGTGGTTTGATCATACATACATATGTGTATCGTTAGTTGTAAAGGATTTTTGTAGATATATATATATATTCGTATAAATGGGTAGCAAATCTTCTTCTAAACAAATGTTGTTGAAGGCCACAGCGACTTCAGTATTTACGATCTTTCTCAGTAATTGTTCCTTTTTTCTGAACACTTTCCGGTGTTGAACATTTAATTGGTGGAGTAACACTCCTAGGTACATTTTAACTACACTGTTTTTGAATACCTTTACTAATCTATATTATATCAAGCTTTCGGCTCACATTAGCCATCATCAGATAGAAAACAAAACAAAAGGTACTGTACAAAGTAAAACCATATATAGCACTAAACTAAAGTAAAATGGAATAAAATTAGAATAGAAATTAAGCGATAAACAAGACTATAAATAACAACTGATGCAAGGAAGGTTACAACCTACTAGCGCTCCAAGCGCTAGCAGGTTGTAACCTTCCTGTACATATATATATATATATATATATATATATATATATATATATATATATATATATGTATATGTATCATATAGATATATATATATATATTCAGTTGGGTTTTTGACTCTGACGAAGACCGCTTGTTACGGTTGAAAGATCTTAGTCTTGTTTTCCCATTCTTATTGTGGTTTAATCATTGATTGTTGTTTCACGTGTTTATGTGAAATCTTTATATATATATATATATATATTATATATATATATATATATATATATATACAAGTTTTGTTAAAACCTATGCCTATTTCTAATTTCACACTTTTTCGGGTTAATTTTTCCCATCTTCTGACCTCTGGCTTTCGAGACTTCGGGACTAGATATATCAATTCTCCAAAATTTTTATTTTTGTACACAACATGTTTCGGTCCACATCGACCATTTTCAAGGTTATTTTTACACAATTAAATTATACACACTACATAACAATAAAAACATAACATTGGTACTAATCTACTAAAATACATTACTAAATAATTGTAATAAATTACTAAACTAAACAATGATAGTAAAATAAACACACGAGGTTAACAGTCATTATAAGTGGAAGGTTGTAGAAAGGTATCCGCAGGGTGAGGTTTCCCCAGGATTCTGGTTACCTTCCTACAGCCGTTTGTGTCTGGGAAGGTATTGGATTGTCTTCATTCACTCTCAGTGACTGGTTTTTCTTCAGATTGCCGTCGAACAGCTTCAATATTCTAGCGAATCCACCACCCTGGCTGTTAATGGTAGGTTGATTTTGTAGGATGAAAATGGCCTCCAAAATTTGCAGCCTGGTATGGTCATATCCTTGTTGCAAAATCCCACAGACTAGTGATTACTTCTTTGCCACTACCTGTGAAATGATTCTCTCGTTCTTTCAAAAGTCAGGTCCTGACAGCTACCGGCAGCTTAGTGAATCGGTACAATGAAAATTCTTCGCTATCCTGAAGACAAGTAGCTTCCTTAGCGAGCTAATTGGCTCATTCCAATCTTTCCTCAATATATAGACAAACATCCATTGTAGGCAATCGTCAGACTCCTCTCATCAGCTCTCCTTCAATATTCAATACAATATTCTTTTTTTTTATGGTGTGTATTTCATTATTTCCGGTTGTTGACAATGATGGCCCAATTATGTTTTGTTTTAAGAAAACATGAGAGATAAAGACTTCATTTTGTTATTGGTGCTTAAACAGTTCGATTTGGTACTAGTTTACTTTGCGATGAGATATACAATTAATGAGTTTCGAAAAACACTCTTGAGTTCTGATACAAGATTAATATTTCTAAACCTTCAATTATAATTTTGGATTGTAATTCAAATTAGAGCTTTTCCTGTATTTCAAATGCGTACATCAATCATTTTGACGATGTATTCTTTTTCTCTGTAAAATAACATTAATTTGAGTAAAAAAATGAATAAATCATTTACTCATCATGTATGCAACATGATGACTAAATACTTTTTATCCGTTTTTTTGCACTTTTTCTCAGATAAGAGCTACCTGAATAGTTCTGAGATAGGTAAACAAGAAATAATGCAAAAGACTCAAAAAAATAATATGGAAGATTAACAAAAATAATAAAAATTTATATATAATTAAATAATAATTAATAATATTAATAATAATAAATAATGTTCCTAATAAACTTTTACATTGTCTGCTGCTTATAATAGTATTTTATTATTATTTTATTATAATATAATTATAGAATTATCATTGAACTTAGCTTATAATATTTCAATAAGGTACAATATGTTAATGTTTTTCATGTTCATATCTACTATCTAGGAGCAGGAAGGAATGTCAAAAAACAGTGGGGTCTAATTCTATAAAAAGACCCGCTTTTCTATAAATCCGCATTCATATTTATGTTTAATCTTTTATGTTCTAATGCAACATGAAAGGCTAAAATATAAACATGCCCTCCCTTATAAGTAAAACATTTATGAATTGTAACTTTTGGAGGATTTCATATATATAACTTAACTTTTCCCATTCAAGCTAATATTTATAATAATTTCGAGTCAAAATTCTTTCACTAAATTCTTTTGAAGATTTTTTAAATATTTCTTTAAAGCACTTTCTCTCTAATAGAATTCTTGTCATTAATTTAAAGGTATATTCTTTATTATTTGACATAAACGTTATTAAAAGTTATAAAGTGTTGTTACTATTCTTTGTGTATAAGCTACTTATGATTGAAATAAGCAGTAATGCTTAGTTTGGTTACATAAACTGTTAAATGGGTAACACTCTGTATTACTATAGGTAAATATATTATCTCATATTAATAAATTAGGAGTTATGATATCCTATTTTATAATAATGGGAAAATTATTATAATAATTCTATATATATTATTATAATGAATATGAAAGTTCTTTGGAACTACTCAAAGAGATGACTTTATTTAAGTAGGTAATGTAGTGGGGAGGCAGAAGAAACTGCAATTTGTATAGTTAGAGACTCTGAGTCAATGTCCAATCTGAGACACTTATCTGAATGGTTGTACCCAAATATCGGATCGGACAAATAGACCGTAAGGGCTGCCGTTTTTAACCCGCAAGGAGATTGGTTTATCAATTTAAGTAGGTACCAATTAATGTGAAATACAAGCACTCTGAATAGATTTAGTGGAGACGGAAATCTCTTCGTGTGCAGATGCTCCTTGTTTTGTAGAAGAACATATCATGAACATCAAGGGAGGAAGAGAGAGATGCATATAAGGTTGGGAGAGAGATTTGCCAAACGAGTGGAATAACCTGAGGAGGCATTAGCATTGTAAGGCACCGAAACACCCTGGTCCTGACAACAATAGCCTGCTCTGATCTAAACATGTTAAGACCACTGAGAGAGTCCTCATTCATCATGTCACTCTTCCAACACCCACACGGTAATTCTGCAGGTGTAGATACGAAAACAACTAGTTACTATTCTAAATAACTGTTCAAAGCCAACAGATCACCGAGGTGAGATCAATAAAAAAATACTGTTTCTTTAGTGTTATATTTATGATACAAGAATATTTAATGAAGTGTTGATATATTTCTTTTTAACGATTCTTTTAGAAAACACTCCTATCGAGCGTCATAGTCATTCATCAAAAAAAAAAATTGATTTTACTATCTCTCAACTAAAAACACTTTCTCTATCACAGACATAGTCAACAAACAAAGAGTGAATATATCTCGTTGTCTATTTGGTTCTTAAGAAACTGGAATAGTACTAATTTCATTTTCCTAGGGCTATGTACCACCTATGGATATATACTGTCTGTACTAGGCACTGGTTGCTTGGACATGTACCTCTGTACGACATCAAAAGGACGTAAAAATAACATCTTCACACATAAAAAGATATTCTGAGTTAAGTGAAGTGCAGTACAAAAGGTTCTTTGTTCCTTAATAGAAAACTGTATTTATTAGTTATTTTATAAAATCAATGTATATATTGCTAAAAGGTATATAAAGTTATCACACTGAGGCTAAACTTCGAATGAAAGAGATAATCAGTAACTCTCACTTTTGTTGCATATGAATATTGAATAATCAAGCCTCAGTTTTACACATTATCTGATATGATTAACAAATATGTTAATTAAATAATCCCTTCTTGGATACTACTAAATTCTGCCAGCACCTCACTATAAATCGCTAATTGAATCATTATTGTTACATGACAATGACCGTAAATTAATAATTTAAATTTTCTGTTCTAAAATTGAGCAAAAAGCCATGATTAGTAAGTTAGAATTGTAACATTTATTACAATACATTATTAATATTTTTATTAGTTCTAATCATAAAGGATAGTGATGTACCTAATAATGTGTTACAAATTAACAAGAGTAGAACTTAATTGCTCTTGTGATTATAATTTTTTTTTAGTTGTTATTTTATACAGCTTTCAATTTTTCAATTGATTTTGAGAATAACTATACATATAATTTGTTTAACAACAAAAATTTATCTAATTTCAAATAGCAACGACTTTTGAACATGTGTTTGAATTAGGCAAAAAGATAAATAAGAGCACTATGTTGTGAATATAAGATGATATCCAGATGAGAATGTTTAACATTTGTATGTGGCACCCTGAATTATTTCCTCATTATTGTAATTACCGCAGAATAACTCATGCCGGAGTTTTGGAATTGTAAGCAAGTCTGACAAGTGAATACAGATTGAAAACTTAATCATTTCTCCTTTTAGTGTCTCATTGTACCTTACAACAATAGAAAATGCTTACAAAATTACACCGTTAAATATCATCGTAAAGCTAATACTAAAAAAATACCTGTGAAATATCTAAAACGACCACAAGACTGGTAAAATTTTTAGTACGAAATACTTTTTGCTTGATATTGCCCAAAAAAAGAGGGTTTATTTCAATATTAACGAATATGTATCTCGGAAATGTTCGAAACACTTGTAAACTAAATAACTATCGTTAACCATGTCTTGGAGACAACATTGTTGATATTCTTGATCATACTTCCATCCAAATGTGTAAATCTTATTATTACAAAATGCCCAAATCTGATAGCAAAATATTCTTAAAAGGAATTACTTTATGAAAAATATGAAATCACATCTATATAAATAAAAGAAACGTTTTGTCTGTATATTGCTTAGAACTGATTCATTTCTAGTTATCTTGACGTTTCATACATTAGAAGAACCGAATCCACCCTCAGAAAAATTTCTGTCTCTCAGTTTGTCCGCAAAATTTGTCAAAAGTAAACTCATCCACCAAAAAACATAGTGAGCTGAAACTTCGGTAGCAAATTTGTGTATCTCTAACTTAAAATTTAAGCTTTGAATAGATTGCAAATTCAACGCAGAAGTGAAGCTATGGGATTTTAAGTTGTCTTTGGCAAACTTCAAAGATATGTTTATTTTGAAAATATACAGTATAGAATTAGGTATTTTAGTTGATTTCAATTTTATTAGCATTTAAGCACGCATCAAGCGATAATTGACGAGGTGTTTCCCAAAGTTCAAGATCTACTATCTATTCAGAATAACTGGCTTTGAGAATGAGCGATTCTCACCCCTACAAATGTGCAGGCTGGAAAAATCAATAAACTAGTTCTTGCACTATATCAATCAGAGGAAAGAACTATCAATCAGAGGAAAG
This sequence comes from Hermatobates lingyangjiaoensis, assembly GCA_026182355.1. Taxonomy (NCBI): domain Eukaryota; kingdom Metazoa; phylum Arthropoda; class Insecta; order Hemiptera; family Hermatobatidae; genus Hermatobates; species Hermatobates lingyangjiaoensis. Next base: position 1,713,422 of record JAPFBL010000150.1, read on the forward strand.
AAACAAGTAAGTAAATAGTGTGGTTAGTGTTGTGGAAGTAGTTCATTATCCAATTGAATTTCTTGACTCCTAGCTGCTCCTTGACTGCCTGCTCATTACTTAAAACTTAAAGTAGGGGCACTAATCATGCTGATACGAAACTTGAGTGATCCAAAAATCTGCAACGGGCCACGACTCCGACTGAATTCGTCCTTTGCACAGATACGTCATAGAGGCTGATATCATGACTGGGTATGATACTGGGAAGTCAGTGTTTACCACGCATACCATTGATACCTAGCATCTGTCCCTTTCAATTCAAACGGTTGCAATTTCAATTCAAATGGTCAGCATTTGTTTCGCAATGACGGTAAATAAGTCGCAAGGCCAAACTCTGTCTACGGCAGGAATTGAAGTGAGTGAGACTAAGTTTCTCATATGGTCAACTATATGTCGCTTGCTCAAGAGTCAGAGGTTCCAACTCTCTGTTCTTCCATGCACCTGAAGGACAGACAGCTAATGTGATGTATACAGAGGCACTTACATACACTGTGCTAATAATTTTATTTTTTCCTTAACTATAATTTTTCTAATAATATTTTGAAAAACCACGTATCGTCTATAAATTCTTGTAAAATACCTTTCAAAGACGGGTACGTCTGGTTGTAGTTCATAAAGAAATTGTATACTCTAGAGATTTCATTCAAAATAATTTCTCTCTACAACGTCCTGTAAGCTGTCAAGATTTTAAGAGTTATTAAAGGGTAAAATTAGTATTTGCTATTTGTTTTCATTTTGATATTCAACTGCCAATAAGGGTATATTCTTACCAATCATTTCTTGTCAATATTAGTTACAATATGATCTCATAATGTTTTATTCGATTCCGCTTTATTCCATAGACAAAATCAAACTATTACCTTATTAAATAAGTGGTGAGTAGTGATTTTAAAAACTATTGTTTCTAATTTTAGTAGCAGCTAATCACAAATTAATGGAAACATAATCTATTAGTATAGTGTGAAGTGTATTAGTTTACATTTCATACTTTAATATGAATAAATTTCAATTCAATGGAAAGAAGGCATAGAAACCATGAAATATAGAAATCAAAACCCGTCACATTAACTTTTTTGATAAAAGAGAACTGTTATTATTATTATTTATGTCGTAATATTCATTATACTGAGCAGTTTGTATAACATGAATATAGAAATTCAGCTTATTAAAAAAATAAAATGGTTTTGTCTGTGGCGTATGCAGAAAAAATCTGCTTGTAATATTGTGAACAAAGTAAAATCCAAATGAGAAGAGACGATTTGTTTGTATTATTCATCGTTAATTAAACGAGTTGAATAAATCTTCTAGGAATTAAGTTTGTTGTCTCACTCTCGGTGTTGATTGATTCGAAAACGAGCCCTTTTTTTTCTCAGCATAGTTAAGGAAAGAAAGCAATTAAAGGTTACAAGTGGACGAGTGGTAATTAATTAGTAGCAAGTTTAAAGGACCTCTACTTCTTGAGCGATGCCCCTTTTTGCCCCCACTCCTCCCGGCCATAACTCTATCCTGGCCAGTTTCATACATAAATCTCGTAGTTGCTAGTGCGTTACTAACTGAAGACGGAAAAACCGTTAGGAAAAACTAGATTTACGGCGGAAAAAGAAGGAAGAAAAACCAGCCCAGTTAAATGAACTCGCGACTTGCCTTCTCACCAACGTAAATTGACTGCACTTTTCCTTCCCTATTCCTTGAATAAAAAAAAATGATAATAAACAACTTCATCAATATATAATCTACGTGTTTTTGATAAATAAATTGTAAAACATAACTATTTAGAAGATTTTTAGCAAATTAAAATAAACTTTAACTTTGACTTTTACAATTAATTTTCTCCCACATAGATTTTCAACAGTTTTCTTAAACACTCTGAAATATTTTGTAAACTTTTAACACCACTTTTATTAACTTCGTTTTAAAATTGATGTTTGACCTACTTCTGATAAACCGTCCTTTACAAATATAACACTCAGCTCTACTCTTAATGATATAAATATTCAAGTTTTCTTCTGCTCAATATATCTTATAAGGATGTATATATGTATATATATATTATATACATAAATATAAAAAATCTATAACTAAGAAAGTATTTTGAAAGATCTCAGTCCCGTTTCTGAGTTTCCTTTTGCGATTTGAGTGTGAATATCTAGTAATTGTAATCTAAAAATTCAATCTCGAGATTTTGACGGAATCACTTCTTTTGAGGTCCCAAAAGTAGTTTTATGTAGTTTTTTCGATGATGTGTGTGTGTGTGTAGGTGGGATGATGGGTGAGTACTTAATGTTAGCATTGCTTGTTACCACGCTACTGTCCAGAATCTTTGATGGATTAAGGTGATGTTTTACACAAAAATGAGCCCCATAGTGTAGATGAACCCTATTGTTTAGGAGGAATTATGCATGACGGCAAAGTCAGTTTTTTTGTCAAAAACCTGTTTTCAGAAATCATTTTTTTCTCCTAAACTGCTAAATCTAGAGTTTTGAAATTTTGACATAATCTTTGCGGTTACAAATGCAATAAAAGGAAAATATATTCAGAATTTTAAAACAACGGAAAATGTTTTTTTTTCAATAAAATGTGAAAATTTTGACATAATTCAATCTCAAAGCTTACGAGAGCGATACAAGCCATACCGTTTGACGGATCAAAATGAAACTAAAGCTAAAAATAAAACATGATGTGGAGGATGAGTTAAGATATTTTTTTTCAAAACTGCACTTCCCAAAGGGGTTTTACAGTAGAGTTTCTATATTCAGAAAATGTTTTTTTGATGCTAAACAGCTCACTAAAAAACCATGAAATTTGAACAAAAATGGAACAAAAAATTAGCAATTTATAAAAAAAATTCAGGAAATTTCAATCACGCCAAAAATCAATAAAGCTATAAAAACGGTTTGTTTATCCTAGGCTAAGGGATGACCTGCTATACTTGTCGAATTCTTTATATTGTTTACATTGATTTAGAATTTATTTCAGTGAATTAACCGAAATATTATAATGTTTAGAGGTATAGTGAAAATTTTTAAACCATTTAACGACTTATATGCGATGTAAAAAGAATACATTTTTTATATGAAGAAAATCAACGACAATAGAGCATATAAAACATATAATTTCTGATTCTTTTCATGGTATGATGGTTTTGTCTAACAAAATGTTGTACTTGATCTATATGTTACACCATTCTACAAATCTTAATATCAGATGCTGATATTTTACGTTTATTAATGACATTATTATTGGGTTATATGGAAGTTTTTGGAATGAACTTTTTCTTCCTATAGAAGGGCTTCTATGCTTTTGACTATTATCCAGTTTTTCACTGTTCCAGTCAAATAGTTCATACCATTATTTTTAAAAATTTGAAGCTTCCAGCTTTCACATTTAAAATTATACAGAAAAGTCGGCTTTGAACTTAGTAGGTTTTGAGGAAATTGATAAAATTTTCCATTTTTATAGAATAATTGTAGGATAAAGAGTAATACGGGAAATTCCAAATTTTGTAATTTTTGTTTATTTTCATAGAATTCGTATTTGAATATTGAAAATGTTAAGAGTTATACAGTAGGTGTGCTTAAATTGATAAATGCTTCCACTTTTATAATATTCGTGTGAGAGGTGTGAAAGCAAGAACAGTAATATTTTAGGTGCAATGAATTTGTTATTTTTTTCATTTTCATAGTAGTCTTGTTCGAATAGTCAAAAAGGTAAGACGAAAACGATAAGGTTGCTAATTTAAAAAAAAAATCATTTTCATTGAGTCGAAAAGTGAAGTTTAATGCAGTAAATTTTCGAAGTTTTATATATTTTTTAATTTTCATAGAATTTGCTTCAGAATAGTCAAATGTGAATACTAATATAGTAAGTTTCCTTAATTTGAAAATTTTCTATTTTCATAGTTCTCAACTGAAGGTAGTCAAAGTGTGTTCACTAATGCGATAGATTTGAAGAATTTGATAAATTTTTCAATTTTCATAGTATTCGTGCGAGAATAGTTGAAATGTGAAGAGTAATGGAAATTTGGAAAAATGTATATTTCCTTTTTTACATTTATATTATATTTATTTTTATATTATATTTATATTTCTTTAGCTAGCTCAGTGGTTACGTGCTCACCTCTGAACTGATAGGACCGGGGTTCAATCCTCACCTGGCCCTCGATTTATTCACGCGGGAGGTGAATAAATCTGAGCACGTCGTCCCTCGGAGAAGGACGTTAAACTGTCGGTCCTGAGCCTGTACGATGTCAGGTACTTGTTAAAGATCCCTACTCTAAATTCATTTGAGTTATGCAAAATTTAGGACTCCCACTGTAGAATCAGTCTTCATTGTGTGGTATCACAAAGGGCCAATACTTGGCCTACGTGTGTTCCCTTGTGGGACTGCCACTGCAACCTAATAATAATAATATAAATATTTTTTTTTTTAGGTCAAGTGGTTTCGTTCAACACTGAGACTTGAGCCGACAGAAAGAAGGCTGATGGACTCAAGAGGGTCAAGACATAGCTTGATAATAAGAAATGTTCAGCGGGAAGATTTGGGAAATTACACGTGCCAAGCCGACAACACTTTGGGCAAGACAAGGCAGCATATTCAACTCTCAGGTACTTAGTCTGTCTATTAAGAGTCAAATAACTTTCTCAAAGAACTAGAATTTAATGGCAACCAGATGAAAAGCAAATTACTCTGCCAATATTTTACTAGCAGCTTTCTGCCTAGTGAAATTATAAATAAATACACTATTTGTCCTTGTTGACACTGATATATATATATATATACATTATTTTCAGAAATAATATATACATATTTTCTATTAATTTTTAATAATTATTTATTTTCTTACTATTTACTTTGCTTTGTTCAATCTTATAGGGTATTTTTTTCTTATAAAGCAATATTGTCACTTGACTTTCCCATCTGTTCCGTTACCTTCCTTCTGGTTAACTTTTATGTTACCTTCATAGTTCTGACTTTGTTTCCTCTCTAATGGCATAAAGTGAAAGGCCTCAGTGCATTTATTTCTATTGTTTTTCTTTTTCCTTATGGTTTAATCTTCATATATACACGTTCAATATGGATCGTCTTTTGGATTTTATAGTCAATATATATAAATTGTAAATAAATTTTCCATATTGAATCCTGTCAGTATGTTTATTCAGGGAGTAGTAAAAGGAAACTTTATATATATCAACGTCTAAATAATAGTAAATCAGAAAAATGCCTATGATCTTTGAAGCATTACAACGGTTTTTCGTCAGGGTCTAACTGTTATGCACGAAAGACCACTTAGTTTAGTTGAAAGATCTGGGTCATATTCAGATTATCTTATTTAGGTTGGACGTTGATTTTTATATCACATGTTTATTGTGAAATTTGTTATATATATATATAAAGATTTCACATAATCACGTAAATTAACAATCAATGATCAAACCACAATAAGAAATGGGCAAACAAGACTAAGATCTTTCAACCGTAACAAGCGGTCTTCGTCAGAGTCAAAATCCCAACTGACTCTTGTTACGGTACCCAAGACCGACCGCTTGTTACGGTTGAAAGATCTTAGTCTTGTTTTCCCATTTCTTATTGTGGTTGGCCATTGATATATATATGTATAAATTAGTTTGTACATTTATAAAAATAAAACAAAAATTTGAAAGACATACCCACATCTCTAATTTTTGACTTAAACGGTGGTGATAGTGAACCTTACTCCTCTCATAAAAATTGAGTGAATGATTACAGAATATAAGTTAGTGTCATAACCTTTATATCCAACTCTATGCTTTTATTTACAAATTATTGGAATTTTAAACAAATTTGCATATTTCAAAATACAAAATTGGTAATAAGGAAACTCTATAGACCTAAAAATTTTAAAGGTCACAAAAGAGAAGTAAGCAGTTATTATGATTATTACTTCGTACAACATTTTATCATCCGAGAAAGATAAGAGGGGAAAGAGAAAACCGAAGGGATGGGTTCATTGCTTATTCATAAATGCATTTTTCAAAGACTTACGTTTCAGTGGAAGTATAACAAATTCTGCAAAATCAACAATCAAACAACTGCTAACAGATGTAAAATAAGACATACAAAGTGTTGCAGATGTAAATATTTGGATAAAGTTTTATCGTGTGATTCCAGATCGGTATTTGTGACGATTAAAGGATTTTCTTGTACTCTTAGTTGTTTAAATCAAAAAAACTCTTTTAAATTTGTTTGGCAGTTTCGGGTTAAGTTTATGTATACCATGTTTGTAACAGTTGTAAAGATGTTAATATTGCTAATCTTTGTCATAGTTTTTTTTAAGACTCTAATGCATAGAGGTTTACGTAATCTTGACAATTATAGGAATAATAATAATTTTAGTAATTAAATGAAACGGTCCGGCGGACTTTTAAATAAAAACTAATTAAAAAGAAGATAGCACACAGATAGACACAGGAATAACTCACTTCTATATTTTGACCATGGTCGTCATCAGGAGGCGATGAGTCCCACAGGAAGGCAGAGTGGCGACTCATTTGTCCCTGCGGGACTCTTAAATTAATTAAAAAGAAGATAGCACACAGATAGACACAGGAATAACTCCCTTCTATATTTTGACCATGGTCGTCATCAGGAGGCAAGGAGTCCCACAGGAAGGCAGAGTGGCGACTCATTTGTCCCTGCGGGACTCTTAAATTAATTAAAAAGAAGATAGCACACAGATAGACACAGGAATAACTCACTTCTATATTTTGACCATGGTCGTCATCAGGAGGCGAGGAGTCCCGCAGGAAGGCAGAGTGGCGACTCATTTGTCCCAGCGGGACTCTTCTCCTCCTGATGACGACGATGGTTGAAATATATTCCTGTGTCTATCTGTGTGCTATCTTCTTTTAATTGGTTTTTATTTAATAATAATTTTATATTTATCCTCCGTATTGACTACCGTATTGATTTTTTAAAAAAAATAAAATGTATTTTTATTAGGTATAATGTTTGGAAGGAAACAATGCTGAATAATAGAAATTGTTAGTGTGTTTAGATCGGTGGGTAATAATGGTTGGGGGTGGAAGGGCTGGGATGCAGACGTTGTTGAGGGTTGTGTGGGAGCAGTAAAGGGAGAAGGGCCAGGGACTTGTGAGGGCTCCACAAGGGCCAGAATAAATGAAAGCACTTGTTTTGACAGGACCCAACAATGGCGCACAAGAGTAACAGCTCTTCCAAAGTCGGCTACCTCTACATCCAAACAGGACCCAGTAATATCAAGCGAAAATCAATAGGGCCATATAAGCAGGCGGAATAAAGAAGGCTTCATCAGCAGTACACCTTTTTCTTTGTATTTTTTTTCCCACTTTAGTTCCCGTCTATGTCATAAAATTATACTAAACTCAACAGCCTCCATGTCGATGAAATTATCACGATGATTTTTAAACTTCTTTTTTATTTCTAAACATTTATTATGTTTTTAAAACCTTTTTTTTTTTATTTTACATTTATGTCAATGTTAACACTTTAAGGTTCTTGTATATGATTTTCTTCTTATATAAATAAACTTATACGGATTTTTTTCTGGAAAAGAAATATTTTTATAGACAATAAAAAATTTATAATTTGCGACCATAAATTTTAGTCCGACTAGTTCTGACTGCAAATACTACTCTACTACTCTTCTGGCGTCACTTTTACTTCTGTTTTGTCTCTGAATTGTGAGTATTCTTTGGCTCCAACACTTGCTGTGGTTTTGGCAGCGTCATCTGATTCTGTTTTGGCTCCCCCTCTTGTAAAGGCAAGTGTTCACTTGACACTTCAGAATCAAGAAGCTTAGAATCCTGGAGAACATTGTAAACATTAAAAATATTTTACTTTAATGTTATGTGGATGATCACTATGAACAGGAATGACCTACCTAATATAATAGTACTTCTTACAGAGTCTTACGAGTCACTAACATCTACCTCGTGAACCCACTCTGACCTTTCATATCTTTCCTCTATAAGCGTCTCCCGATGGTGCGCTGTTTTATCACAAAGGGTCCGTTCGGCAACGGGACGTGTGCTTGTCGTTGGTGCAGAGCGTTGATGTTCAAATCTTGGTAATCTTTTTTTTTTAATGCGTATGTGTTTTGTACATTGAGACACTAAAATCATTCATCTAAATCCATTGCATTTAGACATTTCAAAGATATACTCGTTCTAATAAACTTGCATAAGGTAATATTTCGGACTCTTTATGTAAACAAAACTCCATAATGTGACCCCTTTATGATAAGGTAGATACAAAACAAATGAAGAACCTCTTTTTCAGTTCATAGAAGATTATAAATGATATAGTTACTTGTGGCAGCTGGAAAAAAATAATAAAGCATGTCTTAAAAACTGCTTTTTAAATTCATGAATGGTATAAATGTCTAAAGAAAGTTGAACCATTCTTACTGAAGTGTAACACTGCAGCATATATGTACTCCAGTTAGCATTACGTCAAAGTACTGGTTCATTGCACGTACTATAGTACACAGTAAAGGGACTTTTGTCAGGGTCTGAGACTATCCGTCTTAAAACATCAACGCGTCACTTATCAGTCCTGTCACCTTTTAGCAGAAGAAAATTGTTGATTAGGTATTTTCTTTTGTATAATGAACCTATGGATTGAAACTATTAAGAAAAAATCTGTAGTGGCCTACACTCAATTTTACTATAAGTAAACTCAATATCAATCTTCTTGGGTATATAATTTATAATGTCTCATTTAGGCATAATATAAATGTGTAAATGGAAAAGGTTTGTTAGCCTTTCATTCCTGCAGCTAGTACTGATAATGACTTATCAACTTATCAATATCACGCTTATTTTTATATATCACAAAAACTACAGCCGTAATAACATTTTTGAAAAGGGAAAGTGAAGATTTCATGTTACAAAATATTCTCTTACAGGAGAACATTTCTTCTGTTCCAATAGCCATTGGGTCACTTACATCATTTATATGATCTTCTTCTACGATTTAAGACAAAGTTTCCATTTAAAACATAAAAATATTCCTATTTTCTAAACCAATGTAAATAAATGGAAAAAGAATCTGGCAAATATAGCTGGTGATCCATTAGTCTAGGATGAAAAGCAACCCTTTTTTTAATCCGAGTTATACTTTAAATATTGTTATCTTATGAAATGTTATTTTCGAAGGTTAACTTCATTAAATGATTTTCAAAACATTCTTGTAATAATCAGTTTAAAACGATGTTCAGTGAGAATGCGTTTGAGTTTGTTTAGTAGTGATAATTTTCTTTGAAAATTGAAAATAATCACATTGAAAATAAATTTCTATTAAACGAATTACCATGTCCTCTGTACCAGCTATTCGACAGCAAAGTTAATTTGTGAGCATATAAGTTCCAGGAATCAGTCCATCGATATATCATGTCACAAAGTGGATGGTTTATTCAATTAAAGAACCACCCACATGACGCAGCTTACATGTAGGAAATTTTGCACTCAACTATGCTATAAGTAAATATATTCTCAAACTACTTTGGTATATAATTTCCCATCTAAACATATTATAAATGTCTATAAGGCAGATGATTAATAATATTTCACACATATGGAGACTGTACAGATAGTGATTCACCCAGGTATCAATACATATACTTATATTTGATTATGACACAAAAATACGTATAATATTCTTGATATTAGTATAGAAATAAAATTTTCGCAAAGCCAAAGCAAAAAAATGTATTACAAATAATCTCTTTCATAAGAATATGACGTTTGCTACCACAGCCAGTGGATCTCATACATGGCCATCTATAGCACTATAGTGCCAGTGAATCTGTTACATTTAATATTTATACAGCGTTGAATAAATATATTTATCTGACCTTCTTCTATATCAAAAATATATTTGAGTCAATTCACTGAAAATTTCTGGAGTGGCCTACAGTTACCTTCACCACATTACTAACTTAAAAATAATATCAATCTTCTTGGGTATATAATATATAATGTCCCATTTAGGCATAATTTAAATGTCTAATTCGAAAGGGTTTATTAGTTTTTCATTCCTGGAGGTAGTAATGATAGTGTTTTATCCACGTATCAATATACACGCTTAGTTTTGTATATCACACCACTGATTAGTACGAGTATAACTACAACAGTAATAACATTTTTGAAAAGCGCAAGTATAGATTTCGTATTAGGATATTACTCTTACAGGAGAACATCACCTTTGTTCCAATAACCTGTGGATCACTTATATAGTTTATTTGACTTCCTTCTACATTGAGGATTTAAGACAAATTTGCCCATCTAAAACTTGAAAATATCTTAAGTATTTTAAAAACATTACAAAGCTTTTCCCTGAAATGTCAAAAAATGTAATAAAAAATGTCGTTTTCAGATAATTTATAATTTAAGATCTAGGATAAAATCATTTATTATTTTTAAAATTATTTTTTTTAATTCTAAATAATGTTCCACAATTTTGGTCTTTTATCAAATTATTATACTAGGAATTCTATGGCATGCTAGATTACCTAGAGTTTTTTTAAAAACTCACTTTCCTTTCCCTTAGTCAAAAATCATAAAAAAACCAAATTACTCTGAGCGAATCTTATTTTTTCCCACATGCTGTACTCTGTTATAAGTTTGTTATAAATGTATATTGAGAAAAATATATTGGTAATTAACCACATTTGCATTCTTAAATCAATTTCAATGCCGACTTTTCTGTATAATTTTAAATTTAAAATCTGGAAGCTTCAATTTTTAAAACTAATGGTATGAACTATTAGACTAGAACAGTGAAAAAACTGGATATTGGTCAAAATCATGGAAACCCTTTTATAGGACGAAAAAGTTTATTTCAAAAACTTTAATATTACCCAATAATAATGTCATTCATAAGCATAAAAAAATCAGCATCTGACATTAAGCTTAGTAGAATAGTGCAACCTAGAGATCGATTAGAACATTTTGTTAGACAAACCCATCATACCATGAAATGAATCAGAAATTATATGTTTGATATGCTCCATTGTCGATGGTTTTTTACATATACAAATTTTATTCTTCTTACATCACACATAAGTCCTTAAAGCACTAAATAAGAAAGGACTAAATAAGGAATAAATAAGTCCTTAAAATTTTCATTATACCTCTAAACATTATATTATCTTTCGGTCAATTCACTAAACAAATTTTATGTCAATGTAAACAGTGTAAAAAAATATAAAAAAATCGACAAGTATAGCAGGTAATCTCTTAGTCTAGGATAAACAAAAAGTTTTTATAGCTTTATTGCTCTTTCCCGTGATTGAAACTTCATGAATTTTTTTTTATGTATTGCTAATTTTTGTTCGATTTTCGGTCAAATTTTCATGAGGTTTTAATGAGCCGTTTAGCGTCCAAAAAACATTTTCTGAAAACAGAAATCGTACTTTAACGCCCCATTGGTGAATGTAATTTTGAAACAAAATATCTCAAATCATTTTCCATATAATGTTCTATTTTTAAGCATAGTTTCATTTGGATCCGTCAGACGGTATGACTTGTATCGCTCTCACTAGCTTTGAGATTGAATTATAAATAAAAATTTTTACATTTTATTGAAAAAAAAATATTTCTTGTTGTTTTAAAATTCTGACTATATTTTTCGTTCCTTGGATTTGTAACCTCAAAGATAATGCCAAAATTTCAAAACTTTAGGGTTATCAGTTTAAGAGAAAAATTATTTTCAAAAAAACGGTTTTTGGCAAAAAAAGTGACTTTCCCATCATGCATAATTCTTCCCAAACAATAGGGATCATATACACTATAGGGCTATTTTTGTGTAAAATATCAACTTGATCAATTAAAGATTCTGGACCGTAGCGTGGTTACAAGCAATGCTAACACACTCACCAACCCACCCACCCACCCACCCACCACCCACCCACCCCACACACACACACACACACACACACACACACACACACACACACACACACACACACACAGACATCATCGAGAAAACTTCATAAAACGACTTCAGGGACCTCAAAATATGTAGTTCCGTCAAAATCTCGAGATCAAGTTTTTTCACGATCACTATACTTTACTTATAGTAAAGTAAAAATGTTTCGAAAATATAAATGATAATAATGTACGTTGGACAATTTCACCGGCCTTTTCAGGTATTAAAAAAAAATATTTTTTTATATATCTATGTTTTCTAAATGACCCTCTTGCGTTTCATATCTAGAATCAAATAAAGTTACTATATTAGCGGTGTATAAACCCAAACATGACTTGCATAGACCTATGTAGTTTATATCACTGAATTTTCGATCCATTCTTCCCGAAAATAGTTAACTTCTAATAATTTTTAATTGACAATTTTTCGTGATTTTATTGATGTTTTTGATCTTTGGTTATGTTAATCCAACCTTAAATCAATTGATTGTTTATAAACATAGCTCTTTATTTGAGAAAAAAAATGTTGTTCCATTCTTTTTATTATAAGATAACAAAAGCGATTGTTTATTATAATACGAAAAATCTCAGAATTATATTATATAGCCTTAAAGTCACTGGGTGAATGAAATGATAAATTCTCGGAAAATTTTTATAGAGCGTTATCAGTGATAAGAAGTTGGGTGAACCTTAGCATGTGCTCGTGAAAAATTCATAAGGCATTTCATAAGGTTTGCATTGGAGAATTATTAGGGCGCAGGGGAGAGGGTTGGATGAAGCGTTCTATATGTATATACAGGTAGAGAGAGTACAAATATTGTGGGCACGAGGTGGGCATTATACCTGCCTGGCCAACTCCAATCCACACCCCTAACCTATAACATGCAAATCTTATTATAATAGAACATTTTTCAAATACTACCAACGTAATAGCCATCAAACCTATTTCTTTCTATATTATTATTAATTTTTTTTTTCATATCAGATATGAAAAACACGTTTCATGCAATATTAAATACTTTTCTCTTATTTCTTAACTCAAAATAGAACAAATAATCGTTGATTTAAATTATTTTATCTTATTTATATAAAATTAAGTCGTTTCATGACATCGTCAGATCAGGAATCTGATGCATTAAGGATTCCTGCATTAAAGGAATCTTTAATTATTTTAAATGCTGATTTAAATATTTTATTTCATGCATTAAAGTACAAAATTACCATTATACAGCTTCACAACTTAAAAATGAACTATCACGATTATTAATAGTATTCTATACATTAGTGTCATAATTATATAATGTTATAAGTTAAAAGTGGTATGACTAATCTGTAGTTTACTACTGGTAGTAATCTATTAGGTGTAGATTTTTTACTATAATTTATTAATACAGGAATGGGAAAAACTCTGGTGGAGAGTACATCGGCCTCCTTGGGCTACCTCAGTATTGTACAACTTAGGCATAATGCTCTTAATAAAGACTTGTTCACTCATTCCTTCAGAAAAGAACTCAGTGATGACTTGCCATATTCATTTACGTATCTCCCCATCTACTTTATGGTTTTATTGGAAACGAGATCCGACAGAAGTCATACACAATGAACCGCTTTAGGACTGGCCCAGCAAGGTTAGACCCCTGACACCAGATGAATGTTTTGCCATGCATATTAATATTACCACTGAGGTTAGTATGATTTATATTATTAATATGGCAAACCATCATACCTCGTAAGATGATCTTAGAGTTGTTGGAGCGCTTTCGGACGCTGTCCATCTTCAATCGCAACTAACCTCGACAGTATGACGAAGTTAGAAAATATAAAAAAATCAAACTAGATAATAGTTGAAAACTAAAAATCAAACATAAGTCTAATGTAGTGCAATCAGTTATTATGTGGTATTTACTCATTGTAGGGTAAAAATCTAATGAAATGGTCTCCACGTATAAAAATTTTAATGATATAAAAATTTTTACCCTACAATGATTAAACATAAGTAAATAAAATCAAAGTAATAATAACAGTATAGCAGTGGACTTGACAGAAAACCAACCCTTTTTTGGTTAGTTACTTGCGATTGAAGATGGACAACGCTCGAAAGCACTCCAACGACTCCAAGATCATCGTACGAGGTAAGACGGGTTAGCATATTAATGATAAGAATGTTTTTCCGTTTCCTGGTAAACTTTTTACCAGAAAATGACATTTGAGAGACTATTACTTCAGCTAGTTATCACTAGAACTGATTCATTCCTTCTAGTGTAGAGTACTGTTCTATCTCATGCCTGTTGGTTACCAATTAACACGGGAGATGGTTCTGCTTCTTGCAAAACAACAGGTGAAACTCAATTAAAGCTAGTGTAAGACCAGAGTGTCTACCCACCCATGTGGATTACTTTTTATTTATTTATTTATTGAGGGTGATTGTAGTACTGCGTCCTAAGAACTATTGTACTTTCCCCCCTTCTGTAATATAGTACCCCAGTTAGCTTCAACGCTTCCAAGAAGCTCAGCACTTTTGCTGGGTCCAACAGTTAAAGCTCTTCTATGGTTTTGTTGAGTGTCCCGAAGCACCTTCCTCTGTGTAGCAAAGTTGCCTTGCAGTCGGTCAGCAGGTAAAATGGTGTTTCTTCCTCCACTTTACAGAGGAAGTTGATTAGATTAGATTAGAAGCACATTTACCTTGATGTTAATACATGAAGGGTTAATACATTTGTGTCAGGCCTGCAAAAGTCTTAAACCATGCACGTCCTCTGCAGCAGTAATAGTATTTATTGTGCATTCAGCTGATCAATCAAATCTGCCCACAGTGTGGACGAAAGGCTTTACTTAATACTGCTTAGTGGGGAACTGGCTGACCTGATCACTAAAACGGGCTTCTTCTCTAGGACCGCTTCATTACACGGTCTTACCTTTGTCTGCCCAAACCACATTGTGGATCCAGTACATGGGCACATGATATGGTATAGTCCACAACATTTACGTCAAAATCTTCCTAATATGTCAGTCGCACCAAACCTATATAACAATAAAACCTACCGGATATATTATTGATTCAATACTGTCTAGTATTATAATCCTATTCATGACATGAATGTCAATTCAAAAGAAATGCATTCAATTTCTAAAATACTTCTCATCATTTTCATGGTAATATTTTGTATGATATTATACAAAAATATGAACCAAGCAACATGAAGGAAAAAAGAAGAACTTCTAATGGCTTCTCTATCCTTTACTACATAAACATATTAATAAACCTTTTCGTAACCAATTTCCTGAAATATATCTCTTCGAAATTTTCGTGAATTAAAATTCGTTATGACATCTGTACTTCACTTTTCATTAAGTATTACCATTCAAATTTTTGATTCACTATTTTATTATTAGAAATGGGACAAAAGTATCATTAGATATAAGTAGTTTTTAATTGTTGCCTTATTTATAGTCTATTTACTAGAAGAAGGAAAGACATTTCCAAATTAATTTGTCCTTAAGCAATCTCAACTACAATTATTCAATCATATTTGATCTGTACTTTAGTGAAAAATGGTATTCATTGTTGACATAATATGCTATGAGGTATATCTTCCCTATTGCTATTTGCTATCCTAAAAAACAATCCCTTTCCTTTTCTAACTAAACAGTGTTTCTATGAAATATTAGATTCATGAAGCTTAATTGCAGTCATACTATAGAAAATTTAAAAAACAAACAGAACTCATCAGCGAAGCATTAAAAATATATCTTTCGTACCAAACAACACGGACAAATACAATCGAGTAAAATAGATTTTTTTCACATTTTTTCATTTTATTGTAACAAAGTAATAACATTAATAATGATCTTTAAACCCACAGATGAAGTAAGAATTGATTGTGAGAAGTCTCTAGCCAGCGCATTGTAAAAGAATCTTGAGTCGAAACTGATTCTTTGCCAAATAGTGTCCTGCGATGTCGAAATACTTGTTCTATTTTGATGTAATTATTCTTGATAAATGAGCACACACACACACACACACACATATCAATATATATATATATATATATATATATATATATATTATAAATGATCAAACCACAATATGAAAATGGGAAAACAAGACTAAGATCTTTCAACCGTAACAAGCGGTCTTCGTCAGAGTCAAAAACCCAACTGAAGGATCTTAGTCTTGTTTTCCCATTTTCATATTGTGGTTTGATCATTGATTTTTATTTAACGTGTTTATGTCAAATCTTTATATATATTGATAAAAGTATGGACCGTGGAATAGAAACAAAACTAAAGTTTATCAGGACTCACTGAGTTCTTCAGGTTCAAATTAAACTTTCATTGCCAACGTTTCGGTCCTTATTTTAATAAGGTTTATAAAATAAAGACCGAAACGTTGGAAATGAGAGTTTAATTTAAACCTGAAGAACTGACCGAGTCCGATAAACTTTAGTTCTGTATATATAAATATATATATATATATATATATATATATATATATATATATATATATATATATATTTGGGGAGCAGGCCTTCATTTATACACGTTTTATTAAAAGTAATGCCCAATTTAACTTTTACACTTTTTCTTATCCGTTTTTCAAGTGTTCTCATACTTGACTTCCATGGTTCTGGAACTAAAAACATAAGTTCACCAAAATTTTTATTACTATACACCGACATGTTTCGGTCATCGTTGACCATTTTCAAGGTTAAAGAATATATAAAATTATTAATGATCGAAAAGTGAATAACAATTAAAATAAACTAAAATAAACATAACGAGTCCATAACACATATTCACAACTAGGGAGGTTATCAAAGGTAAAGGTATGTTGAGGTTTCACCAGGCTCTTGGTTACCTTCCATCCGTCATTTGTATCTGGGAAGGTAATCGATTAACTTCTATACCTCTCCCAGACTGGTTCGCCTTCTGACTGCCTTCATATAATTTTAGAATTCTTGAAAATCCTCCTCCTTGGCTGTTAATACTAGGTTGCTTTTCGAGGATCAAGATAGCTTCCAAAATTTGCAATCTGGTGTGGTCATGTTCTTGTTGTAATATTACAGTATTGTCTGTTAACAATTCCCTGGTTAATTGCACTCCATGTGTTAACCTAACGTGCTCTTTGGGTCCTCCGGATGCCAGATGCATGGTGAGCCTTCGTGAAAGCGTGGTTGTGGTGGAACCAACGTATTTCGAGCGTAGGGACTCGCAGTTCCCTAATTTGCAGTTAAACTCATATACAACATTAGTTCTCTGAAGGGTTGCTTTCTTTTGTGGGTTGTTCGTAATTACCATTCTTGAAGTGGCAGAGTTGGCATAGTAAATTCGTAATTCTAATCTGTCATCTGGCTTGAGGCATGATGTATTATTCTTAATAATTCCTTTTAGTATACGTTCATCCGTTTTATAAGCTTCCGAAAACTGGTTTTTATAATATACTAAATGTGTTGCGCCTTTGTTTTCGGGATTCTGTTGAATATCACTACCATGAAGTTTGTTCAGGCAACCTTTCAAGATGGAATCGAATTGTCGATTACTATATCCGTTGTTAATAAGGACTTCTTTGAGCCTATCTGCTTCTTGTTTGAATAATTCCCAACTAGATGACGTCTTATACGCTCTTCGAATGAGGGTTTTAATCATGCCGTCCTTATATCTGTCAGGGCATTCACTTTTAGCGTTTAAAAGTATTCCACTATTCGTAGACTTTACAAACACTGAAGTGACAAAAGTCTGGTTTTCTCCATTACTCTTTATTTTAACATCAAGAAAGTCTAAGCTACTGTTGGTTTCCATCTCATATGTAAACTTCAAAACCGATTCAGCTTCAAAAGCAGATTTAATCTCATCTATATATTCCGGCTTATCCATCATCACAAAGCAGTCATCAACGTACCTACAATATATATGAGGCTTCCAGGTTGGATTTCTAGCGATAATCGAATTCTCTAGGTTGCACATATAATAATTTGCAAATGTGACCCCAAGTGGGGAACCCATGGCCACGCCATCCGTCTGGTAGTACATGCTCCCGTCTATGTGGCAGAATGGATTTTTAGTTGTACATGCTATAAGTAATTCTTTCAAGATTTTCTGTTTAAATGGTGGAGGGGTAGCGTAGCGTGGTTGTAGGCTACATTACAAATAATATCTATTGTTTCTAGAACTGGCACATTGGTAAACAGTGATTCAACGTCTAGCGAAGCCATAGTTCCTTTAGCTTTTGTGGCTTTTAAAATTTCCAGAAATTCATCGCTAGACTTGAGGAGGTATTTTGCTGGAAGGTAAACAGATATAATTTTATTAAGGGTTTTTGCGGTTTCATACGTAGGCGTTGTAACTTGTGAAATTATGGGTCTCAGGGGATAGCCAGGTTTGTGACACTTAACATTTCCGTAAAGGTATCCCGGGTTATACTCTCCAATAACCGGTCTTAACACTTTATCTTCTACCTCCTTATTAGCCATTCTAATTAATTTATTTATTTCCACTTTTAACTTATTTGTTGGGTTTTTGGAGATCTTTTCAAATTTGGTTGTGTCACTAAGTATGAGATCTAATTTGTGTTTATATTCTGCTTTGTCCATAATCACATACATGTTGGATTTATCAGCTCGTCTTACTACTATATTTGGATTATTTCTTAATCCTTTCGCTGCTTCCTTTAGCTCGTTAGATAGCAAGCGGCTATTATTTAAGTCTCTTCTTTTGGTAGCTTCTGATCGCAATTGGTCTTGCAAGTCTGGGAACTGCAAATTAGGGAACTGCGAGTCCCTACGCTCGAAATACGTTGGTTCCACCACAACCACGCTTTCACGAAGGCTCACCATGCATCTGGCATCCGGAGGACCCAAAGAGCACGTTAGGTTAACACATGGAGTGCAATTAACCAGGGAATTGTTAACAGACAATACTGTAATATTACAACAAGAACATGACCACACCAGATTGCAAATTTTGGAAGCTATCTTGATCCTCGAAAAGCAACCTAGTATTAACAGCCAAGGAGGAGGATTTTCAAGAATTCTAAAATTATATGAAGGCAGTCAGAAGGCGAACCAGTCTGGGAGAGGTATAGAAGTTAATCGATTACCTTCCCAGATACAAATGACGGATGGAAGGTAACCAAGAGCCTGGTGAAACCTCAACATACCTTTACCTTTGATAACCTCCCTAGTTGTGAATATGTGTTATGGACTCGTTATGTTTATTTTAGTTTATTTTAATTGTTATTCACTTTTCGATCATTAATAATTTTATATATTCTTTAACCTTGAAAATGGTCAACGATGACCGAAACATGTCGGTGTATAGTAATAAAAATTTTGGTGAACTTATGTTTTTAGTTCCAGAACCATGGAAGTCAAGTATGAGAACACTTGAAAAACGGATAAGAAAAAGTGTAAAAGTTAAATTGGGCATTACTTTTAATAAAACGTGTATAAATGAAGGCCTGCTCCCCAAATATACGAACTTTCGACTGTATGACCCAGCAGCCCGCAATGAAAGGTTTACTATAAAATATAGAAGAAGTCTGCTAAGTTATGAAATTGAAAAAACAGACTAAACTTCTAGCAGAATGTGAAAAAGAGGTCTTGAATCTACGAAAATCACTTGAAGGATGGAACAACAATCCATTATTGAAAGAAGAATTGTACAAAAGAATCGAAGAAATAAAAGAACAGGAATATCAGTGACTAAGAACAGAACCAGTAAAAAATTAAATAGAATGTACGGAGGAAAAATATGTTTGCCTCAAAAGCAAATGCCTTACTTAAACTTGTCGAACCATGAATTAAACCAGAACGAAGTTGAGTTCCTATCCCTGGGACCAAAATGCCATATAAAATCAAGATTTGATGGAAGAAAGAAAAAGACAGAATTGGAAATATTATATAACTCGATTTTAAAACTGGAAGAAGAAAAACACTTTACAATTAAACCAGACTTGCAAGACCAATTGCGATCAGAAGCTACCAAAAGAAGAGACTTAAATAATAGCCGCTTGCTATCTAACGAGCTAAAGGAAGCAGCGAAAGGATTAAGAAATAATCCAAATATAGTAGTAAGACGAGCTGATAAATCCAACATGTATGTGATTATGGACAAAGCAGAATATAAACACAAATTAGATCTCATACTTAGTGACACAACCAAATTTGAAAAGATCTCCAAAAACCCAACAAATAAGTTAAAAGTGGAAATAAATAAATTAATTAGAATGGCTAATAAGGAGGTAGAAGATAAAGTGTTAAGACCGGTTATTGGAGAGTATAACCCGGGATACCTTTACGGAAATGTTAAGTGTCACAAACCTGGCTATCCCCTGAGACCCATAATTTCACAAGTTACAACGCCTACGTATGAAACCGCAAAAACCCTTAATAAAATTATATCTGTTTACCTTCCAGCAAAATACCTCCTCAAGTCTAGCGATGAATTTCTGGAAATTTTAAAAGCCACAAAAGCTAAAGGAACTATGGCTTCGCTAGACGTTGAATCACTGTTTACCAATGTGCCAGTTCTAGAAACAATAGATATTATTTGTAATGTAGCCTACAACCACGCTACGCTACCCCCTCCACCATTTAAACAGAAAATCTTGAAAGAATTACTTATAGCATGTACAACTAAAAATCCATTCTGCCACATAGACGGGAGCATGTACTACCAGACGGATGGCGTGGCCATGGGTTCCCCACTTGGGGTCACATTTGCAAATTATTATATGTGCAACCTAGAGAATTCGATTATCGCTAGAAATCCAACCTGGAAGCCTCATATATATTGTAGGTACGTTGATGACTGCTTTGTGATGATGGATAAGCCGGAATATATAGATGAGATTAAATCTGCTTTTGAAGCTGAATCGGTTTTGAAGTTTACATATGAGATGGAAACCAACAGTAGCTTAGACTTTCTTGATGTTAAAATAAAGAGTAATGGAGAAAACCAGACTTTTGTCACTTCAGTGTTTGTAAAGTCTACGAATAGTGGAATACTTTTTAAACGCTAAAAGTGAATGCCCTGACAGATATAAGGACGGCATGATTAAAACCCTCATTCGAAGAGCGTATAAGACGTCATCTAGTTGGGAATTATTCAAACAAGAAGCAGATAGGCTCAAAGAAGTCCTTATTAACAACGGATATAGTAATCGACAATTCGATTCCATCTTGAAAGGTTGCCTGAACAAACTTCATGGTAGTGATATTCAACAGAATCCCGAAAACAAAGGCGCAACACATTTAGTATATTATAAAAACCAGTTTTCGGAAGCTTATAAAACGGATGAACGTATACTAAAAGGAATTATTAAGAATAATACATCATGCCTCTTTTCCTTTTCGTTCCGTAAACTCGCCGGGGTGTGCCATTTAAATCAGTCCGATCCGAGGCGTTTTGTTGCGGTGTCGTAACAAGGGTGGTTTTTATAGGGCAGGGTTGTTAGCCCTGCGCCCACCCCAACTTGGAGGACCAGGGGTTTTTCTGTAGGGGTCACCTTCCCTTAGATGGTTGCACGCCAGTGCTATAGAGGCCATCTCCTCTTTGTGCGTAACCCTGCACAAGGGGCCCTCACAAGGTACTATCAGCCGGGCCAGCTGAACCAAGGTTTTTTTAAGAGGTGTTACTCCTCTATCACTCACCACTTGATCCTGGCTTGTGACAGGCAGAGCCTGGTTACCTTTTTGAGGTTCCAGGTTGGCGGGTTTATTTGAGATGGAGAACAAGGCAAATGAACTGGGTCTAAAAGTTAGCTCTGAAAAAACAGAGTACATGGTCACCAGCAAAACTCCAAACAGGTATGCTTCTTTGGAAGTGGGAGAGAGACATTTCCATCGAAAAGAGAAGGTAACGTACCTGGGTGCGGTAATAACGCATGATAATCAGGTGAATATGGATATACAGGCGAGATTAGCAACAGCTAATAAAAGCTACTTCTCTCTCCTAAGTTTATTAAGAAGCCGAAATATATCCATAAAAGCAAAGGTTACCATGTATAAAACCATCCTTCGACCAATAGTTACTTACGGATCGGAAGCATGGGTACTGACCAAAACCCAAGAGGGCATTCTCAAATCGCTTGGAGCGGAAGGTGCTCCGGAAGATATATGGCCCAAAAAGAGATGGAAATATATGGCGCATTAGGACCAACGAAGAGTTGAAAAGACTGTATGGAGAGCCATCGCTAGTGGCAACCATCAACGCTGCGCGTATTCGTTGGTTGGGCATGTGCATCGTATGAGCGAGGATAGAGGGCCCAAAAAAGCCCTGTATGGACACCCTGGAGGTCACCGAAGGAGAGGTAGACCACGACTTCGATGGCTCCAAGATGTGGAGGATGACCTACGAAGATTAGGTGCGGCTCGCTGGAGAAGGACAGCCTTGGATCGAGATCAGTGGCGCACCTTGGTAGCGGAGGCTCAGGTCCTAAATGGGCCGTAATGCCAAGGAGAAGGAGAACATCATGCCTCAAGCCAGATGACAGATTAGAATTACGAATTTACTATGCCAACTCTGCCACTTCAAGAATGGTAATTACGAACAACCCACAAAAGAAAGCAACCCTTCAGAGAACTAATGTTGTATATGAGTTTAACTGCAAATTAGGGAACTGCGAGTCCCTACGCTCGAAATACGTTGGTTCCACCACAACCACGCTTTCACGAAGGCTCACCATGCATCTGGCATCCGGAGGACCCAAAGAGCACGTTAGGTTAACACATGGAGTGCAATTAACCAGGGAATTGTTAACAGACAATACTGTAATATTACAACAAGAACATGACCACACCAGATTGCAAATTTTGGAAGCTATCTTGATCCTCGAAAAGCAACCTAGTATTAACAGCCAAGGAGGAGGATTTTCAAGAATTCTAAAATTATATGAAGGCAGTCAGAAGGCGAACCAGTCTGGGAGAGGTATAGAAGTTAATCGATTACCTTCCCAGATACAAATGACGGATGGAAGGTAACCAAGAGCCTGGTGAAACCTCAACATACCTTTACCTTTGATAACCTCCCTAGTTGTGAATATGTGTTATGGACTCGTTATGTTTATTTTAATTGTTATTCACTTTTCGATCATTAATAATTTTATATATTCTTTAACCTTGAAAATGGTCAACGATGACCGAAACATGTCGGTGTATAGTAATAAAAATTTTGGTGAACTTATGTTTTTAGTTCCAGAACCATGGAAGTCAAGTATGAGAACACTTGAAAAACGGATAAGAAAAAGTGTAAAAGTTAAATTGGGCATTACTTTTAATAAAACATATATATATATATATATATATATATATATATATATAATATATATATATATATATATTGGTATACTTTGGAGCAGACCTTCTTTTAAACATACCTCATTAAAGATCTTGCCAACATTAAGTTTAGTATGTTTCCTACATACCTTTTCAAGGTTTCGAATGCTACCTTTCCATCTCTGTGGTACCATATAAATTATACAATGAAAGATAAAAAAATCGGTGAGTTAATTTATATGGTACCACAGAGATGGAAAGGTAGCATTCGAAACCTTGAAAAGGTATGTAGGAAACATACTAAACTTAATGTTGGCAAGATCTTTAATGAGGTATATATATATATATAACAGTTCAAAATTAAAGATAGGTAGCAGACAAACTAAAGAAACACACTAACAAACTTACATTTTTGGGCAGTCTGTCCTCAGGAGAAAAGTAAAAGGGAGACCAAGCACGTTGTGGACGTAACGGCTAATAACCAGTTACGAGCCGTTGAATCAACAATGTGCTTGGTCTCCCTTTCTCTTTTCTCCTGAAGAAGGATTGCTCTTCAATTTTAAGTTGATTATTAAAGGATTACAAATTGAAGTTTGTAAGTGTGTTTCGTTACTTTGTGTACTACCTATCTTCAATTTGTATTATAGGACTAAACCAATCAGGTTTGGTTGTCCAGTGTCTTACAGGTTCCAATCGAACTCTGAATGCCATTATATATAGAAATATATACTTCAAAAACGGAAAGTCGATCCAAACTGGGCACAAAAAAGTTCAGAAACGAAGAATAGTAATACACAGAGAAGGAGACACAGTTACTAAATTATTTGAAGACGGATTATGTGACAATTTGAGTTACTAATTCTGTCTCTTTCTCTGATTACTATTCTTCGTTTCTTATTTTGTTAGTATACTCGTATATATCAAAAAATTACAAGAGAAGATTATGTAGAAACAGTGGACTACTCTCACATATGCAAATCAAACATATTCACAAAATTTTGTCTTGCCTATTGTATCAAAGAAAGTTGATAACATTATGAAAAAACAGAAACGATTCTTGACTTCATCTGACAATGAGGAACGTTTTTCAAGAAGGCTTTGTTTACAATACGTAACAGTCTTTCTTTAAAAGATGCACAATCATTTATGAAAGAGTTAAGTATTTTAGTTGCATTTATTAGTGGCTATTATGTGTTAAATTTACAGGTTGATAACTCATATAGAAGACAAAAAAAACCGTTGTGAATACAGATATCATGCAAAGATTGTGGGTTGGTTTACATTGGACAGACAAGGAAAGGTCTTCTCACAAGGATGGAACATCAGTTCTCTGTTAGAAGAGAAGATGATAGTGCTTTGTTGAAACTTATTTGAAACAAAAATCACTTCACTAAGTGTATTCTGGGAAGCAACAAATGAATTGGCATTTATATCATTTGAAACAAAAGAACCATTATTGAAAGCGCCCTAATAAAGAGCTGTTATAACAGTTTAGTCAACAATAGCCCAGGCCGTTTTCAATTAAATGAAATTGTAATTCAAGGAATCGTCGAACAGATTAAGATTAAGGACAAATTAAATGATTAATTTAATAGGGATAAACAAAGTAAATGCTTACTTTGTCCAAATTACGTAACTTACACTGTATTTACTATTTGATTTAACTTGCTCTCTGACGACTTGGAAATGAAAGGCTTCAGAGCTTTAATCTTATTCATTGGGGCCAGTTACTTGAATATATATATATATATATATATATATAACTTTAAATTACAGAAAGCACGACACAGAAAAAAGAATAAAAAGAACACTTACAGAATTCAATATTTCGAACTGTTGTTCGTCATCAGGAGTAGACTAGAAGAGAGGACGAAGTGAGAGAGATCTCCCCACGTCGAAGAACGGAGCGCGAATATATATATATTAGTGATTTGGGGAGCAGGCCTTCATCTATACAAGTTTTGTTAAAACCTATGCCTATTTCTAATTTCACACTTTTTCGGGTTAATTTTTCCATTCTTCTGAGTTCTGGCTTCCGAGAGTTCGGGCGGGACTAGATATATCAATTCTCCGAAATTTTTATTTTTGTACACCAACATGTTTCGGTCCACATCGACCATTTTCAAGGTTATTTTTACATATTTTAATTGTGTAATTTAATTTAGGTGTATAATTTAATTGTGTAAAAATAACCTTGAAAATGGTCGATGTGGACCGAAACATGTTGGTGTACAAAAATAAAAATTTCGGAGAATTGATATATCTAGTCCCGAACTCTCGGAAGCCAGAACTCAGAAGAATGGAAAAATTAACCCGAAAAAGAGTGAAATTAGAAATAGGCATAGGTTTTAACAAAACTTGTATGTATATATATATATATATATATATATATATATTGACTCTGACGAAGACCGCTTGTTACGGTTAAAAGATTTTAGTCTTGTCTTCCCATTTCTTATTGTGGTTTGATCATTGATTGTTGTTTCACGTGTTTATGTGAAATCTTTATATATATATATATATATATATATAGTTCAATGTGCCTACATAAAGAAACATTGGTTTTGGATGCTCAATGCGCGTAGTGCACCTGACCTTAATCTTAAGAGATAATGCTTCATTGTATTAGTTTCTTGTCTCTGCATCTAGTTTTTATGTTCTTATACACTTTTTATCTTATATATTTTTCATTTATTTAATTTATTTTAAGTTTTATTCTCTATTTTTTATTAAAGCTTAGTCCTTAATTTTTATTTATGTATCATTTCTTCTGTTCATCCCTCAGTTTTTATTTTATTCATTTTTATTATTATTTTTGATATTCATATTTCAATTTAATCTTAAATTTATTCTTGTCTACCTAATTCCCTGTGACCGGGCGCGTATGTGGCAACACTGTTGGTCTCCAACCGTCTCTGTACCAGTGCTCTTGGTTTCCCTCTCTTATCACTCCTGAAGACGGTTCAACCGAAAATTAGGGACTGTAAATGTGTGCTTTTTATTTCTCTATGTTTATTTATGTACACTGATCTGTATTTTGTCCATTTCGGATCGTATTTTTTCGAAGAAGTATATATATCATGATTTGTCTTCTTGACCCAATATTTATATGATGTAATTTTTTGAGGGTTGAGGTCCAATGATTTTAAACTAGTCCTTTTGTCGACGTTTCGACATATATTTATGTCATCTTGTTACATGATTGTTTTACAATCATGTTGTAGCCCTGAAGATGACATAAATATATGTCGAAACGTCGGCAAAAGGACTAGTTTAAAATCATTAGACCTCAACCCTCAAAAAATAACATCATATATATATAAAG
>JAPFBL010000150.1:1745000-1746978 GCA_026182355.1 Hermatobates lingyangjiaoensis
ATGTTATAAAATGCTTAGTTTTTTTGTTCACCTTTCTATCTGAAATTATATATGCCTAACAGATAGGTTACATTTTTTGTAATATTTGTAAAGTTATTAATATATTCGTTAATATATATATATAATGGAGTGGCTATACACTCCATTGGGTTTACATGTATTGGGTTGTATAAAATAACCCAACTCAGTTGGGTTTTTGACTCTGACGAAGACCGCTTGTTACGGTTGAAAGATCTTAGTCTTGTTTTCCCATTTCTTATTGTGGTTTGATCATTGATTGCTGTTTCACGTGTTTATGTGAAATCTTTTAGATATATATATATATATACATGTAAATATATATGTATATATTAATAAAGTAATGATCAAACCACAATAAGAAATGGGAAAACAAGACTAAGATCTTTCAACCGTAGTTGAAAGATAATAACTACTACGATAATAATAATAGCCACGGTTGAAAGATCTTAGTCTTGTTTTCCCATTTCTTATTGTGGTTTGATTATTGATTGTTGTTTCACGTGTTTATGTGAAATCTTTTTATTAATAAAGTAATATAATTAAAATTAAAAATATTTTTGCTCTATACCTACTAATTTATATAAATTTACCAAATCGTTTAGGAACAACAAATAATTCACTAGATAATATTATAAAATAAATTAATAGTTTATTAATTTGATAAACTATTAAGTATTCATAAATAATTCCAATATATTTCATTTTACATTTAACATTTGTTTTCACTTTTTGGTAGGTTTGCTTGATGAGTATATGTATATTCAATTTTATTGAATTCTTTACTTCTTTTTGTTCTCCTCAATTCCTTATGAATGCATACCACTTATTAAAGAATAGTATAGAATCATTCTTCAAAGTATTTATTATAATGTCCAAGTTCCAGAGTTGTAATCCTTTTTTTTACAATAAGGATTAAAATAAAATATTAAATTTCAACATTTGGATCATCAAGTGCTCATTTCCTAATTAGAACTAATTGGTTTTAACCCTACAAAAATGACCAAATTAAAGGTATAAAGAAAACGTAAACATACACACTCGCAAAGCAATGGTTGGAGGTAAACAGTGTTGTCAAAAGCGTTCCCAGTTCAACAGAAGTAAGAAAAATAAGTCAAGAATTGAGTAAAAATAATGAGCAAATAATAAGTAACAAAGCGATATAAAAAATAAAGAGCAAACGAAAACCGAAAAGGAAAAAATAAATACTAACAAAAATTTTGTAAAATATAAAATGTAAATAATTATAAAAACAAATATTAAGTTAAAATCATAGCTAATTAGAAAGTAACAAATACATAATAAATTAATATAATATAGAAACAAGCTTCCTTAAAATTTGAAGAATTGGAGCTTATGAATTTAACTTAAAAGTTTATTTTTATACTATATTTATGTTTTTGTTTTTATATTATTATATTACAACTACTGTTAGAGGAGTAACAAGTAATAAACTATATTTATTAATTGATTTTTCTTAAAAATAATTATCTTTCAATTTAGTGTTTACCCCTAATTACCTTTACACTTATTATAAAGATGAATTCATTTATCACATCATGACACTAATTTTAATCAATTTACATGGTTGAAATGTAGTCAGTGTATTACATTAAATGTTCAAAGTGTTTATCTTCTTCAGTGATAGTAGAAATGGTTGATGATAGAGGAAATTCAAGTAGCATCGTGAGGTACGTCTCCCCGGTAAACCTATCTCCAGTATACAGAAACTTCGAATAGCTGCCCAAACACACACTCCAAAACTCTTTTTCCAAAATAAAAATTCTTTCCTTAATGGAATTGCGGTACGCCATTAGGGTAGTTAATACTCAACTGGGACTAAATGATGCACAGTTGAGTTCGCATGTGGGCAGCAAACCGAGTGTACTATGTTCTCTAATAGTGATTTATTGAAATCAGGTGTACTCTAGATTGTGCTCTCGATTATGCTGGAATTTTA